>OENM01001515.1:0-32685 GCA_900239745.1 Rotaria magnacalcarata | reverse complement strand
AAATTGAATCAATAAATATTAATAAAGTAGGAAGAAAATATAAAAATGAATACAAGATTATCAACCTTCCTTAAAAAGCAAGAATAGTGATGAAAATTAAACCGAATCAAAGTCAAAACTATGGATTCAAATATTATTCTTCTAAGCCAAAATTAAAAAGATTGTCGAATTTCTATTCGATCGATCGGTCGGCATATGCTAGATGAAAAGATATCATATAGTAATTACATGGGATTGAATTGATTGCTCAAGAAACAAATTTATTTCTATCTATCGAATAAGATTGAAGATACTTGAAAATATTGAGTTCATTTCTGAATATAGTCATAACATTTCATTACAACTCGTAATCTAAAACTTATCCGTTGACATTTCAAAGTTACGAAAATCTAGTTTCAACGTTGCAAATTCAATTTATGAGCCTAGAGAAAAGAACAATACACAATTCTGAAAGATATGTACAGCAAAAATTTTCAAGTGATTTTTGAAAATACACAGAACGGTGGATCTGGCTGAAGATTTTCTAATTCCTGTAAGTTTGTTGACAAGCTTAAAATATAGACAAACACTTTCTCAAATGAATATACGATAGTTCTAAAATGAACTCTTAAACAAAAAATTGTGAATTGATTATCTTTAGATAGATTCTTTATAAATTTTAAAGTTCTATGTCGAATTATCTGTATTTTTATCTACACTATTTTAATTACAATTATGATAGTATGAGTTTTTTTATTTAGCATGCTCTAGAAACAGTCAATTTCTTGAAGTATTCAATAAATATTTCCTACGAATAAAATCGAGCATTCAAAAACCAAGTGATTTCTCATCTGCAATCAATTCTATTATTTTTAGGTGCACATTTTATATTTTCATAGCTAAATGATTTCGCACCATTTATCTTTCTTTTTTTAACGAATAAAACTAAAAATCTAATGGAAAAAAATGAGTAAGTCATCAAGTATCTGTTGAATTTCTTTATTCTGTAAATATAAAATGAAACATTTCAGACGAAATTATCATCGTCAAAAAGGAGTCGTTCATTAGCATGACCCCATGAAGCTTGTTTGTCTTTACTTAATTGAACTTTTTTCATTAATAATTCATTCAGTTGTGGACCAATCTCACTAGCAATCTTTAATAAAAATGACATGTCACAAACAGTTATTAAATAATTATTTTTGTTAAATAAAGCATACTTTTGTCATGGAACGGATATTTAGTAAATCGAGACTACCTCCACCATCTTTATTCATGTAAACAATAGAACCGGATGGTATTATGCCATAAGTTATTCTAAATTTAAAAAAAAAGGCAACTATAACAAAAGAAAGTAGAGGATGGAAAATGATAATACCTTGCTAAAGTAACTGAATCTTCTTTGATTGTTGTATCAACAGTATGGATTCCATTTATCTAAATTAATTATATCAATAATAATTTGTATATTTTTGAAAATTTTGTTTCACATACTTGTCCAACAGTAACGAGTAAAGGTAATTTCGATACATCAAGAACACCATATTCATATGGATCATCACAAACGTCGACTGAAACTTCATTAGTCTCTTCATCATGAACCACTTTTAAAGCAGGAACTCTATAATAAAATTAAATGTCTTACCATTAGAAATTAATAGTTTCTCTATTTTATTTATATGAATTTATACTTTGTTTCACTAAGTGCAGCTTTCATTGCAAATGAACATGCATCATGAAGATTTCCTTCATACCGCAGAACCTTTTAAAACACATAAAATTAAATAAGAAAATTTACAAATAAAATCGAGCTCTCAATTAGAGATCATTTTCAATATATACGTATATATAACTCTAAGATCAACTTCGATAGTATTAATAGTTCTCTTTGAATATTATTTCTTTAGAAAAATAAACTGATCTATGCTGGAGATGGAGTGTTTCAAATATGTTGAAACAACGTATAATGATATTTTGAATGACTGATCGATTTCAATCATAAAAACAAGAGTATTACCTGATTGGTGAGCATTAAAATCTATACATATAGATCATTAGTATGAATTTATTTATTAACAAAAATTATTCGAAGAAGTCTAGCTTTTTTATTTCAAACATCAGTAGATGGATATAATCTTTTAAATCTTACTAACAGTCAAACCTTTTTCCATCTGAATAACGCAATTTCTCATGATAAACAAATATTTTTTCACATCATGTTCTTCTATCTGATGATATATTAATATTAAATTGCTTCTCACAAAAAAAACAATTTGGTCAAATTAGAAAATTCTCTAGAAGCAAGAATATGTCGAACGAAACAGAACAAACTCTTCATAATTATTAAATCTTTGGAAACTTGAAAGTAGAAATAAAGATTATTATATTAAAATGCATCTAGTTTTCAAATTTTCTAATTGAAAATCTTAGAAGAGTTACACGAACATTAGTTTTGCACTTCTAAAAATCACTTGCTTGGCTACAATAAAATTCTAGATTGAAAACATCATACTTTTTGACATAGTAGAACACTCTGAAAGATTTCTTTCTGAAGAGAAATTTTCACAGAAGAAAATCAATTTTTATAAGCATATGCAAAACAAGACCATTTGACTATTAAGATTTGTATATATGACTGAAATAAGAGTGAACTTGATAGAACAAGTTCAAACGATCGAATAAATGAATCTAATGAAAAAGTTAACGAAATATATTTATTCGATTAGAACAAATAATAGATGAAAGTTAGAGTGATAATTCTGGAGGAAAACACATACGTACAGATATATCAACATGAACAAGCCAACAATGATGTCCTTTAACCACACATAATTGACTTAAATCAAAACATTTTGAATTGTTAAGTATATAATTAAGACTTCTGGCTATTTGTTTGGTATACTGTCTCCGATGTCTTCCAAATATCCTCAATGATCGACAGCCACTCCTAAAATAAATAATAATATGCGCGCGGTTATAACTAAAACTATTTTCTCAAAATAAAAATAATTGAAATGAGACTAAAAGAATATCGTATTCCGATTCCTTTAACTCTGGATGAATATCGACTTGGTCAACAATGGACAGAAATCGAATTGCTTAAAGAAACTTTGGAAACATGTACAACATGTATAAAAATTTATGATAATATAACTGAACAGGAACGTTTAAATATCATCAATGAAAAAATTCCTTTAGAATTAAAAAACAACATAACATCATCGACAATAATAACACATAAAAAATATAATATTAAAGATCAAACGCCTAAATTTCTGGAACTATTATTTTCTAAACCTAAAACTGATCTAATGTTAGATGAGTATTCATGGGATAATTGGCCATATACATTGACAATTATTGAAAATACTGATTATTATATACGTATTATTATACAAAGTTATTACATAAATAATAATTTATCGATTATAAATAATAATTCGCCATTAAATTTTCCATTTAATAGTGAGCAAATTAAATATTTAAAAGAATATGAAATAATTAATATTGCTGAAAGATTAGATGAAAAAAATGATTATCGTATAGATGAGGATCCAACAAGAAATTCGTCGATGAAAAAGCCGAATATTTTACCATTACAGTTAAATACGAAATGGTATGAAAATTGGCCAAATCAAAAATCATCTATGTGTGTTCATAAGTTAATTGAACTTATTATAGTTAATGAAAATAATGATGGGAAATCATTTTTCACAAAAACAACAGATAAAATTTTAGTAAAAATACTTTATAATTCATTTTCTTTAAAAAGAAATATTGATGTTTTCTTTTCGTTTTTAAGTGGTCATCAATAATCAAAATACAAAAAATGATTTATCATCGTTTTCATCAAAAAATGATTTGTAGTATTGATAAATGGATTGATAAAACGCATTCAGATATTCGGGAAGAAGAAAAATTATTGAAAAAATATATTCTACAGCAGCAAGCTTAATTATTAGATTTCGATAAACAGAGAAAATAATTTGAAAAACGTACCCATCTACAGTTGCTTCAATGCGACCTTCATTTGGTTTTTCTTGGTTTGCACGACTAAATTCAAATGTAACACCAACCATAACAACTGTTCCACCCTAACAAGATATTTATTCTGTTTGTTTGTTTTTTTGTAAAATTGAATTAAACGAAATCTTACTAATTTAAGAAGACATGATCCATTGGCAGTAGTTATCACATCAGTAGCAAGTAATAATGGACGATAGGCACGACAATTACGACCATCATTTCGAAAATTTGACTAAACACAGAAAAATGTTTTTTAGTAAATTAATTCGGTCATCGACTTAAAATGAAAATATCTGTTTATAGTTTTGATTTTTCAAAAAAGATTAACTTTCAGAATGTCTTTTACATATTTCGAATCTTTTTTTCTTTCAACAACAACTAGTAAAATGATTTCTCAAAAAGAAAAGAATTATTTTACGACAGATAAAGATTAAAAGAGAGTCATCCACTAAAAATATCTCAGCTGAAGATAGAGCCAGTAAAACATCATTCTATATCGAGCGAAAGAAAAATAAAATGGCTTTCTAGCTAATGATGATGCTCAATTTTATTTATCTTTTCTTGTTAGAATGATTTGAAGAAATAAAATAAAATAGATAAGAATAGAATATACCTATTACATAAACGTATGATTAACTCTACCAGTCAGATAATGAAATTAGAAAACACACCTGAATACGACAACCATCAGCTGATTTATACTATTGCTAATGATATTTTGTTTATATTATTTCGATTTGAATCTTAAGAGCATTCGAGATATTACTAAATATTTGTTTTAAAAAAATTGTCACAAATAAAATCTGAATCTGTATTCTCTACTGAGATATCAATTCTATAACTTGGTAAAATGTTCAATGGAATTTTGAGTTTTCTCTTGAGTTTGTTCGTAAATGATCATCTTCAACAGATAAACAAAATATCATTGGAATATGCCACGTGTCAGTGAAAAACTTTGTCTTATTAATTTTACAATTACATCAAAATTATAAAAATCTTACCTGTATTCCATCAACAATAAATTTTCTTTCATCTTCACTTGCAATCGGTACTCGCGGCATGATCTTCAAAAAATTTACATTTATTAGTTAAAATTGAAAAACATATATGTATATTTATACGCATATATATATATATATATAAAATAAATAATTAATTTGTTTTCTTGATGAGTTATTCGAATTCTAGCTATACACACACACACACACGTACAATACAACGGAAAAAGAAAAAAAAATGTTTCGTTTTGTCTTTGTTGTTTTCATCAATACACGAAATAATTGTAAATATTTTCACAGTATTTATGAAAAATCTCGATCAGGAAATAAAGCCGGTGCAACACATGTCCAAATATATAAAACTACACAGATCCAACTCGATACTATTTTGACCCAAAGTGATGCCAAATTATTATTATATGTACTAAAATCTTTTGCTGGTCGATACCAACTAGAAGACAAGAACAAAAATATATCAATAAAAACGTGTCAAAAACAAACAGAATTCCTATTACTTAGTTAACGTCATCATGGCGTATAATGTCGCAAGTACAAACATAAAATGAAATAAAGAATAATTATATGAAACCGAACCACGTTCATCATCATAAACATGTTGATGAGATTTTTCTTCATCGTTATCCACTGCTGCTCCAGTATCTGCTATGGATGTATCATCCAATATAGTTGAGAAATCTGGTGTTGATGATGATAAAAGTAATTTCTTTGCACGATTATTACGTGATGTTGTAAAAACCGAATAGAAAAGTGCAATACCAAACATAACTAAACCAATTATTGTTATTGGATCAAATATATTTTGTTGTCGTGTTGGAGTAGGACTTGGTGTTGTGGTTGAATTTTTTGGATCGAATATACCACGAATACTTGGATTACACTGTGGATCTGGATTACTACTCATTGCTGACCTAAGCATTAACAAAAAGGACAAAAACGAATATTTAATTTCTTATACAAAATTTGATGCAAATAAAAGAAAATGAACCAACCATGTATAATAAATAACATAAAGACTAACGAACGATGATTGAAGTAAACCAATTGATGCATTATATTCTTTTACTTTAGGTAATATTGATATTATCGACAAAATCAAACATGAACATAAATTAAATGATATAAAGAATGTATGTAAACGGCAGACATTACGATCCGGAGCATAATAAATGTAAAAAAGTATGATGCCAGTGAGAGATATTCCATAGAATAATGCAGTAAAAAATAATAAACCCCAAAGATGTTTCTTTGAGCCAGATTCGACACGTTCAATCCATGATTCATTCCATCTAAATAATTAATTATATCTGTTTTTAAGTATTCGAGAAATTCTTTTTAAAAACTTACGAATGAACGAAATCAATTGATAAAAGTAATTGAACAAGAATAAACTATAATATAGAGATTAAAATTAATTCTGCAAAACTCAAATAATCTTAATCTTTGACCTACCATAAATCCTCCAATTAATCCAATAATCATAAATGCATGAGCAAAACCATCATTAGGAATAAAAAAGGCAGCAATTACAAAACCGATAAGTATTAGTAATTTGAATGCCCAAAATCCATTTTGAATTTTTGCTCGAAAATCTCTTGATGTTTTAACATTGATCATCTAGATACGAAAATATATTGAGAATCCTTATTTTCATTCTTCTATATACTTACAATAAGCGATAAAAGAAAAAAGAATATCGTCATTCCGAATGAAAGTCGATACACGGCTAAAAATCCAACAATTTTTGAGCAATCAATTGATGGTATTGATGGCATTGACGGTATTGATGGTATATTTACCAATTTTGAACCGCCAGAACATAATGCTGGAATTTTTGCTAAAGTTTTTTCAAGTCCGGGTATTAACATAATACATGATGTTATTAAGCCACCAAGAAGAATAAGACCATAAGCAATGCGTGATGATGTTGAACCTTTGCATGATGGACATGCAGCACAACAAAGTGAACAAAATGCATTACCAAAGCAACATGCTACTGACGAGCCTAAAGAGCCAATACAGAGACCCATCGTGAACGGTGTTTTTCTGAGAAAGATATGTGTAGATCTAGAAAGGACAAAAGCAGTCAGTATGACGTTTCGAAATGAACAAAATAAATAATTAATATGAGATGTATCCATCGATATAACATGAAACAGTAACAAGAATATTATTGTATGATCTAAAATTTTATATGCAATTTGTTCGTTACTATTATTAACACAAGAAAACTTTAAAATAAATTCTAAAACTAAATTAAAATAAGTTCTGCTTTTATAATTAACAACATTTATCGATATAATCAGTTTAGCTATAAAAACAAATTCTTAACAAAAAAGAAACGTAAACATATACAAGTAACAAAATCGCCTTTAATTGTATGAGAATGTAATCAGCATCATGCTTATACTTAGAATTGTTTTTGTTAACACTCTTTCCTCTTCTTCAAAAACTTTAATCGATGCATACAAACAAAAAAGAAAAAACAAACAATGAATATAAACTCTTTTTAAAGAAAGAAAATAACCTATAAAACATATAATTGTAATTCAGAAACAAAAACTATTAAGATAATTATCTCTATTAAATTCTATATATAATATCTGACTTCTTCAATGAATTAATCATTTTCTTATTTTGTGTAGCAAAATAAATAAAAACGAAAATGATATATCTGATTTTCTCATCGACTAAAATTATACAGTAACAGTTATATCATTGATTTGCTGTTGTTCGTCTTCATTTTTTTGTGGTCCTAATATTATTGATGACGAAGAAAGATGATTCACAAGATCGCGAAAAGGTCGATTATTCATTAATGACGATACAACTTTTGCACGTTTTTCATAAACATTGGCCTTGGAAGAAATATGATAAATTTAAAAAAATTATTTTATATTAATTAAAAACTTTGTTTACGAGTAAATCCATTGAAATGTTATGTATCTGAATAGAATATGTTTCACTATCGGGTACCGATGATGAGGAACGAACAGATTGATATGATAATGATCCTGAAAGAACTTCATAAAAAGGTTTCATCCATTGTTGACACTTGGAAATTTCATTATTGTTTAGACCTAATCATTTGAATAAATCATCAAAAATTAATTGTCATAAATAAAAAAAAACTTCATTTTACCTATTATTGCTTGTATAGGCCAATGTGATTTATACAAAAGAATAGATGATGCTGCTAGTACATGTTTTGAATATTGACTACATTCAATATCAAGTGAGCATAAATCAAGTAACTAAATCAAACATAAATTATGATGTTTTTCTTAAGATAATTGGAAAAAAACTGAATTTACTCGAACAGCTAAAGGAAATATTTGAAGAAAATCTTTTGATCGATGAGCATTAGTTAATTTAGAGCTTCGAAGAATTTCACTGTTTGAAAATGATAATCGTTGTTTTTTTCTTGATGAATGACTTTTATTTAACACATAATTCATTTCATAGTCGACTTGAAGATAAATTAATAGCCAACTTATACATGTTATTGGATTAATATACCAATTTAATGTCTTTAAATTTATTAATTAAATTTCTTTTAATAGCAATTAAGAAAAACCCTTTTTCTTACATTCATTAAATCTATTTCCATATCCAAAATATCTTCTTCTGAACACGTATTATCAGTAACATAAGCAAAATCAGATAATCTTGGTGGATAAATTTCCTTAAAATTTTAAATGAAAACAAAACATGTCGAAAGAAACCCTTTTCTTACTTCAATTTTTGCTGCAACAAACAGCGATGTTATACCAAGTAATTGAAACTTATTTTTTAGCAAACTACTGGTATTACATAAATATTGATCAACATAAGCAATAGATAAATGATAAGTTTCACGATGAAGCTGATAAACTTCACTAACCTTTAAAATGAAGCAGAAAAAAATTGATTGTGTATTTTATTTTCGAAGATATTTTACTTCAATTAACCAATCAAATAAAACACTTCGCATTTTAGTTGTAATAGGTGGATGAGAGTCAAGAACATTTAGATGATATTTATACGTTTTATCAAATGTTTTTATCATCATATTTGACCACAATGGATGAGATTGATAACATGGAATATCATCAGAATCCGATTTATTCACAATTGCCACTGAAGAATCTTTAGTCAATACCATTTCTAAATTCAGTTTATTTATTTTATAAGAATATATTCCAAAGTGATCATAAATAATAGTAATGTAGCGCTCAAACTCAAGTGAACTGTATTAGACCGATAGATAATACTGTACAGCGTCTACTTGAAAATAATGAATAAACCACACCACGAAAGTCATAAATTAATCCGAAATATTGTATTCAATCGTTATATTTTCTATGAGATAATATATTATATATCAAATAGTTCCTTACCAGCTGAATAGCTTTTTCAAGCATATTCAATAATATTCTAATACAGATCAAGCTTTTTTCGAATTACTTTTTTTTTAGATATCATATAAAACTCATAGCTAAAATAAAATATCTGAGACTGTTTTAAAAGTTCATTCTCAAGTATTATTTATGACCAAATGCTTGTATAATTCATCGAGCTTCTTCTCATGCCAAACTTAGCTGAGGATATTATGCCGATGACCGTTTTATACCTTTTATTTTCATGTCATTGCACAGATATGAACTAATCTATTGATAATTGTTATTTATTAATGTATTTAAAAACATCTCTGAAGTCTTTGAACTCATTCTATTTTCTTATTAGAACTTTATATATCATATCGATTTATTCCTTAGGGTGTCATATTTCTAATATGTAAATAATCAGTAATGAATAAAATATACCACATCATAATTATGTGTAGAAGAAATAGTTCTTTTAATTTAATATCTTACCAGATTGTGTTCGTTTAATGAGATTTTCTTTATTACCACCATTTTTTTGTAACTAAACAAAGGATAGAAAAAAATAGAAGAAATATAAAATATTTTAATTTTATCTTAAACCAATAAAATATTTTGTTTCTCACTTTTAATCGTTCATGTTTGCTTCGATTCATTTATTTGACCGATCGGACAAATACACACTGACATGAATACAAACTAGTATTCTCTTTCCTTGCGCTTTCTCGATTCGTTTTCTCTTTGCTTTCCTCTACATTTCAAAAACATCGGAAAAAGAGAAACGAAAAGTAAGTCACTAATTGAATTCATTTTCCTCCATATTCTGTTCGACGAAAAGAAAACATATCTTGCAGATAAAATTGAGAAAAAGAAACATCGAGGTTTAAAGCAGCGAATAGGAAGCACATAACTAGGCAAGACCTAGTTTTTCGCAGTACAACACGATTGAAAAAGGTCCTGTTTAGATTGTGCAACAGTTTCAGTAGCATGAACAGTATTTCTCTATGGTTCTATTTAGCTTTTTCTTTTAAGGAAATCGATCATTTATATACGCTGAGAAATATTTTGACGAAATACTATCAGTTGTTAACTGACAAGTGAAATACAACGAATATGATATGATCTAGTGCATTTTATACACGTGGAATAGACGTTAACAGTTGACTCTCAAGACGTACACAGGTGTATTTATACTAACGAGAAGAGAAAAATTTAACTTGAACACAAGACGATAACAAATTTTTCTAGATTTTATTTTTCCTTTCTGAAGATGTTATAATTTCAACCACAGATGAAAACTAATTCAATGTGAACTCATATACAAGTATGTAATAGGGAAAATATTGAAATAATTTGATACATCGAACAATTAGTAATAAAAAAAAACTGGATGAAAGAGATATCAATATATTATTTAGTTACTATATTTTTTAATTTGATAGAAAACAAATTTCACAAATACTCTTTAAAAAATTTCTCGAAAATTGATATTCTAAGCTTACAGTCACATGAGAATTTCGTACTATTTTGTTTAGATAAATATTTTCAAGGAGATCATCCCTATCAAAGTGGTCTAAATATATGTATGACTTTACTATGGAATAAACTATTCAAAATATTGTAACTCATGATTTGAGTTTATATTAGGTTGATAATGAGATTTCCGTACGACTTTATTTTTAATGCACTTTTGTTTCCTGCAATCATTGAATGCTTTGTGATTGATAGTGGGAATTTTCAATTCTATCAAAGTTTCTTAACATTTCAACTCACTTCTATTTAATCAACAAATTTATTGAAATACTATTTATTTCTATGAATACAATGAATCTGATAGATAGAAACTGTTGGAAGTGTTTTGAATCTGTGAATTTCGTATTGATTTCCTTCAATTTGAGATATCTTGCAATTGGTTAAAGTCGAACAAGCAATACGAAAAATTTTCATCCACCGTATCTTACTGTGAAATATGTTTATAAATTGAGTCAGTATCAGAAATTTGTTAACTTTAATACTAAAGAATAAATTCTTCTATGTGAGAAGATAGAAAAAAAAGAACACCATTTTTTTGTCACAAGATATGTTGTATCTCTGGAATAAATCATCATATAAATGAAAACGTTTTTTGAGTTCTCTTAATATTCATGCGACCTTAAATACTAAACGAATCATTACCAATCAAATTTACATAAAACGAATTTTCGCATCAACTTTTTAAAATAATCTATTAGAACTATCATTCCAATGAAACACATTCTTACTTCTATTTTAGCGACTTTAGTTTTCTGTAAATCCATTAGAGAATAATCAGGCTAAAATACGTACAAAATGTATTAGAAAATATATGTGACTGATATTTTTCTTACCGAAGCAGATCTTTTCAAACCACGTGCATATATGTTACCATTACCATGATTTCTATGTAGCATAATGTATGGTAATAATCTATCTGAAAAGTATAAAACTAAATTTAAATCACTCTTAAAATTTCTTCTTCTTTTATCGTCATCAGATTACTAAAGAAATTTCATTGTTTAAAAAGAAAAGAATTTCTCCGTTGATTCAGTTTTACTATGTTTGCTTATATTTATATCTGCACATTGCATTAAAATCTTCAAGCAAGGCAGTAATAATAATTCGAAAAATAAAAAGCAAATTGTTTCTATTTGCACGGCCTTACAATGGCTTATTAGTTAGCTTCACAGATAGCCATCAAGATTTCATGCAATTTTCACAACACAACTCAATTTGCTGGTTTTCATCACATGACGATAACAAGAAAATATTCATTTATTTGAAAAAAAATATTCGAAGAAATAATCTTACAAAGAAAACGCCATATATATTTAAAATCATCGAATAAATGCGCTGTCCCGAATAAAAGATTTACTAAGAAGTAAACCGTTTTATTCGAACGCAATAAACAAATGAATGGTGACTGTCATCCAATGCATTTATTCATTTTTTCAATCTTTGTTCTGCTATATAAGTTTGAAACCTATTGGATAAAAACCGATGTCATAGATTTTGTTATAGATGGCATTGGCAACTGATAATGAATGTATTGATTGCATCAAGTGAAGTGAAATCGTTATAGTCTGTTAAACAGAATCCTCATTTTCATATGTTATTACAATTTTTGGAAATTCTATTAATAATAGTGCTTTTTTTCTGGAATTTGGTTTAATCATGTGTCTTTTGTATTGTTACCATATTCACGTTCCTATGCTCTTTTTCTGGTTTTGTAATAAGTGCTATTGTTTTACACTCGTATTTCGATAGACTTCTATGAGAAGAATAATAAGTGATGTTTTTAGTATTGAAAACTCAAAATGCTTTCATGTTATCTTGACTTTTTATATCATCACATTCTTTACCATTAATTCTTCTGTAATGTTTAGTGGCTTTTATACTGAATACATATGATTTTCGTTCTTTAAAAACATGAAGATAATGATACTAGTATATGTCTATGTTTTTTTTTAAAGTACTTTGTCTCAACAGATATTGAAAAATAACCAAAAGTCATATCAGCTATAGAAAACTGTTTTAACCTAAAAAATCTATCAATGAAAGTCTGTTCTTAAAAGAAATATGATATTGCAAAATTATTCAAAATCTGACTCATGATAGGCGAAAGTAAGGAAACTCCAAAGTCTTCAGATTTTCTCGATGGGCTCGATAGTTAGATATCATATTTGGACTCCGTACACTTTTTCAAAGGATTCATAAAATCAGCGCACTATTGATCGTTGAATATTAGAGTTTAAAAGAAGAACTTTCAAATATATCTAAATAAACATCTTATATGAGTATCACAGAAAATCTCTATTCTCGAATCAGATTTAATGAAAAGAAATTACATTCATTGAAAACTTTTTCTTCTATTCACAATATGAATGAAATTAAAATAACGATTGTATTTCAAGTTTATATTTCTATTATCTGAATTTAATAATTGATCGAAAATTTTAAGTATAAGATAAAAACTAAAATTAAGAAGATTTCCGTTGATCTGCGGTTTAGTTAAAGTTGAAGATACATATCCTGTGGATTATATAATCAAAATGAGAATTGTTTAACTCGTACTAAGAAAACGCGTATTGCATGCTAAATCATGAAATATTTATTCACTTATAATAAGTACTGATTGATAAAACAAGGAATGAGATTGTTTATAATAAACTTAAAAGGCAATCTTTTGATAGTTTCGATCAAGAACGTGATAGATTGTTACCGAACTGTAATTCAACAATGAATTGTTTATCAACTTTAGACGACAATAAAACGACGAGATAACATTCCGTCGTATAACTTGAGAATAGACATATTGTTGTTTCTAGAAATACTCATGTTTACTAGATATTTCTGCATAGATGGGTTATCAATTTATGGATTTACATGGAAAAGTTGAATTTCATTGCACGCACTACACATGAAGTTAATCTTAGCAATAAAATTATGCCTTGGATCAGTTGAATGAGAACACGCTTAGCATAAAAACTCATTCAGACTAGAAAAATTCTAAAAGAAATTTTTCATATACATTGCATATAGATTTATAAATTAATTAGCAAATTGCTTTTCTCACAAATACTTATTTATAGAAAAATGAAAACAACAACATAAGTCGCAAATCCGACCACATGATCAAAATTCAACAAACAAAATTAATTGAAATAAATCCTTTTCGACTTTTGTCAATGACACTAAGTCTTAGTTGTGAACAATATACCACTTCGATGAATGATTAATGGTTAGATAATTTCTCTCATTGATTGAAAATTATAACTAGATTGAAAAAATCAGACTCGTTACATCTAAAAAGGTTTTCTTCAAACCTTAGGAAAACCATGAGCAATCGAAAGAAAAATCAAGAGTTATCAAAGCCTTACTGTAATATTAATTTTTTTACAGCAATAGTTTTAGATGAATAAACATCCTTAAGATCAAAAAATTCTTATTTCATGTTTTATTTTCTTACTGAATCATTTAACCAACATCTAAAAAAGTCAATGAGTTTTCAATAAAACACATCGAATACCAGATTTTTTCTTAAGCTTTTCATAAAATGTCGTGTTACAGAGAAATAGAAAAACACAAATTGCAATAATCATTTTTAGTACATGCCAGTGAGCGAAGTTATTTAGATACAAAGTGAACGATAAGTCTCTTAACAATGATAAGCATTATTGTGCTTTTATCGTTGATGATCTAAACCATGGGCATAACTCTTCTCCTGTTTCGTTAACATTATCAACTTAAAATTTTTGAGAAACAAAATGCTAAGTATCTCTTAGTGATCTTTTAGAAGTTAATTCTTGCTAAGAAAGAGATCTGTCAAGTGATACTTTAGATTTGTATTAATACTAAAACTAAAATTATTTTTTTAATTCTATTATAAATTAAAAATATGAGACATAGAATTTCAATAAAAGAACTTTGTTTTTCATTTTTCTGTATCATTATATCATTCAACAATAACCGACGTTCATAAGTTGAAAAATCTATAAAATTTTGTAGGACTTTGAGGAAATGAATAAATACGCATAATTGTCGATAATTGAGCGTACTGTTTTTAGATAGATAAAATATTTCTAATCATTTTGTTGAATATATTACTGGGTAAATAAGAGAGGATTCAGTGTGCGCTGGAATTATCATAAAATGCAATTTTAAGTTGAATGATGGTGTTTACTTTAGGGATTTGATCTGTTTTCAATTGTTTTTATTGGCTTTGAATTGTTTTTCATAATTATGATTGATGTTATGTGATTTATAGTTGTTTTCATTGTCTTTATATAGATTTGCTTTTCTCTTTTCAGAAAAAATACAAAATTCAAAATCTTTACTAGAACCATGTTGAAATGAACCATACATAAATTAAATCTTGTTGTTCTATGTATTAAATCAATAATGCACAATATATTTTGGTTTAGATTATAAAAATTTATGAAATTATTTTATTCAAAATGAATGAGACATTGAATTTCAGTCTTTCAGTTGAGTTTTTATTTCGATCTGGATTGACATTTAGCCCCCATAAATGATTTCTCAAATGTAAACCAATACTTTTTGATGAACACTTCAGTAGAATAAGTCTATGGTGCGTCATCTAAGACGAATAGAATTTCAAATCATTGCTAATAAAAACTATCTAAATAAATTATTTATGCTTCCAGAGAAAGTTTTATATGTCATCAGCTAATTTAACTCAAGTTGCTTCATCCTATGATGAATGAGTAGCATTAAATCATCATAGAATAATTATAAGAAAATAGCCGGATATATGTCTATCAAGGCTGACATCCATCGATTACTTATACATTTCTTAGCCTTTTTATTATCGAAGAATGAAGCTTCCATAGATTATATGTCTCACTCTTTTGTTATTTTTTTTCATGGATTCAAAATCGTTTTAGTAAGACAAAGAAAATTTTTATAGAGTGGGTTAAATTAAACGGAAATACTATCATTTGTTCTTGTAAAATACGAGTTGTGTTCGACAAATAATTAATATATTCAATAGATGAATTTGTTTTGTGAATTTCAAATAACATAATAATTGCAAACTTTTATTCATTTTGAATGAATCATATTTTTAAAGAATTCTGTCAAAGGATAGTCTCAACGAATAGAAATCTATACATGAAATATGGCTTCTTCTGCAATCAAGCACTTTTTTAAGGGATTGCTATCATGTAGGCCTTCTTTAGTATCATGAACGTACATTAATGCATTTTTTTGTTTTCCATATAGATGTTAATCAGAATTTTCTTTTCTATGTGAAATTAGACAAAAAAGTCTTACGAGACATTTTGTTCTAAATTAACTTTAAAATATTTGTGACAGTCATTAAGTTCATCTTTTGTTTATCATTTGATATTGGAAAAACAAAAAGAAGACAAAGTATACATAATATTTATATATCAAATATTGAAAATTCTTACCTATCATTGCCTAATTAACCGTAAAAATTTCATTATTATTAGATCATTAATCAATCGTCAACAATCATTATTCCGTTTTTTTAATCGACCTTTTATTCATTTTCTATTACTTTACTATATTTATGAACAACACCGGTCTCTTTTGTGCTAAACAATGCCTAAAATAAAATTACTGATCGAGAGGTATTCAATCAGAAAGAATAGCAATAACAACAACTCTCATCATCATTTTCATACTCATGTCTCTTGTTCTCTCGTTTCCTTTCGTCGTATACACATCGATGAGCACAATGCGAGTTAGAGTATTAGAAAAAAAAGAAGGAGAACGAGAACGAGAACGAGAACGAGAACATAGTAGCTTAGACAACATCGAGAGCAGAAAAAGAGAAATAGTTTTTTTTTATGAGTCTTTCGTTCTTCATTGACAGAAGCTTTTCACGTGTAATCCTTCGAAACACGACAATTGAATGAATCTTATGTGAACAACACGAAATGAATACATTAACAGACACAACTTGTAAAGTAAGAATAATTTTGATTGTGTAACATGTACGAAAATTATCTTTTCTTGTTAAAGTGTAAACCAAATATTTTACAAAAGAAATCATCAATTCGACAAAATACTTCTTATCGAGTATTTCATGTAACAAAAAAGGCCAAAGATGAAAGTGACGATGAATATGATTTATGTACACAAAATAAATATATGGCTGATAAAGAAAATTATAGAAAAATTAGATATCAAAAAAGGTCTTTCAAATCTTCCACTCGAAACGGATCAGTATGTTTAAGTTTACTATGGCCCTAAAAAATGATCTTTTTCTAAAGGAACGTTGGAAACGAAAAAGTACAAGAAATAAACAATTATTCGTAATTTCTAAAACATCATCAGAATCAACATCCAGTAATATGAAGGACTCAGTATTACGAGATCAATTAACAAATAATGCATCTCAATTAAGTATTCTTGTAAATGTCTGTCTACTATTCTGTTTAAATAAATAATTCATTATGTCTAATTTATTTAGAGTGATCCAACATCAAAGGAATATCAAAAAGAAAATTATATTGGAGAGTCATCGTCATCCGATGTTTTAATAGATCCTATCGATGAAACAATTAGTAATAATGATGCTACACTTGATGATTTACTTGCTCGAGCTGATAAACTTGAAACCACAGTCAAACTACAGGTTTGATATATCGTTTTCATGTTCAAAAAATCAGCTACGATTTTGTTTTAAATAGGATTTCAATAAAATCCAACCACAAGTACAAGC
Source organism: Rotaria magnacalcarata (assembly GCA_900239745.1). Classification (NCBI taxonomy): domain Eukaryota; kingdom Metazoa; phylum Rotifera; class Eurotatoria; order Philodinida; family Philodinidae; genus Rotaria; species Rotaria magnacalcarata. The sequence continues at coordinate 15,070 of OENM01001515.1, read as the reverse complement.
ACAAGCGCAAGTTATTCTTTATCGAAGACGAAAACGATGTGTAATCGCTGTTGGTACTGTTCTTACGATACTCACAATTATTATTATTATTATAGTCGCTGTTGCTTTGACAATAAGATATAAAGCGAAAACTGATCAAATATCAAAATCTTCACGGATTCAAAATTCTTATAGATGATGTTTAGGATTCAATTTGTCTTCTGATGTATGGATTTATATTTTTCACTTGTATAAACATATATATATATATATATAGACATATAAATAGATATAGATATTAAGTGTTTTGCTTTTGATTCAATATTTTTTGTTTTATTTCAGTCCAAGAAAAATTTAACACATAACTGAATATAGATATTAAAAGCTCAAGTAATACAGTGACGTAGCCAGAGAGGGCTCGGGGGGATCAATCCCCCCAGAAAGATTGAAATACTTGAAGGGGGGGGGGNACAGACTTGTTCGTTTTTACAATTCAAAAAGCATTATTTTCCTATGATGATCCTCCCCTCCTAAAAATTCCTAGCTACGTCACTGAAGTAATGTTTCTCTTGTTCAACCTTTTACTCGAATGTAATTTAAACAAAAATACTTTCAATAAGTCTTGACGAATACATGATAGTTTTAGTATGTTTTAATATTACACTTTGATCTCATCGTTTTGTATGAAAATTTTGATTTTCTACAAAACTATTTATTCTCAACTTTTATGCGAGACAGAAAGATTTCATTATACAATTATAAAGTGGAACTATGGTTATAATTATATAATATGAAGTCATTCATAGGTCACGTCTAGAGAACCTTTCTCCAGTACTAAAACTTGTTCTTACACAATGAATTTGTAATTGGACTTTACAATGGCACGCAAAACTAATCGTGCATCGAATTGATCTTATGCATTTTTAATGTCGTAAAGATGGTTTTGATCACACAAAGTTGAAGTTTTTCGCAGCATGTCATCTTATTTTGATAGTTGGCGTGCTTAAAATATCATCTCATTATGTCATAAAGTGTGCTGCAAAAGTCTTCCGACACATGTGAACGTTTTTTCTCTCTCTAAAGAACATAACGTATTTCCATAAACAATATCTTTTGTTGGAAATAATAATATCTATGCGACAAATTTTCTATCACAGTTAACTTTTCACAATGAATCTAAGAAACAGGAAAAGTAAAAAGTACTTAAACATCCTTGAAGCAAGTCATGTAAGTTTGGCAACATGCGAGACATTTTTCTGTTCTATAATTTTTCTCATATAAAAAACGTGATTAAAAGGTGTACTAAGTAATGAGTTTTCGATGATAAATCGCACGCTTTCTAATGATGTCTTGCAAGTCGAGTTAATGTTTTTCACAGCTAGTATAGATTTTTCTAGACTAGACTTCATAAATCTGGCACTCCTATTATTAGAGCGTCTCGACACAACGAAGATGTTTTTATATGATTTTTTCCTGCTGAATTTCTATGATCTAGTATATGTTCACTGTAAGATACATAAAAAAACTCATTTGGCGCATGAATTCTACAGATTTTTAATTAACTTCCTTCAGAATGGATCTGTCTTTCGAAAAAGCTTGATTCTAAAAAAATTTTCTTTTGCAACTTTGTATGATTAAATAACTGGTCTGAAACTTTTCATGAAAGTTTATTTCGATGCAGCTTTTGATGTTTTGTATTTCGGTGTTGTGTTTAGAAAAAAGTTAGTCGATTTTGTTTAGAGTAATTGAGAAATAGAAACGTTTGACGATGAAAAAGCTCGAAAGACTTGTTTAAGTGGTGTTAGAGCTTTTGATTGTTTTGCTTTTTAAACCGGTTCTCGAAAAATATGTGTAATAACAAATGTTTAGCTCAATCATAGTTCTTTATGACAAAAACTATTTGATCTCTTTATAAGTGAAGTATATCCTAAAATAGCCTTTGATATGTGGTAGAAGAGTTAAATAATTGTTTTTGGTAGCTGCTTGAAGAATCGATTAATCACTATGGGTTCCCACGAGTCTATGTATATTCGATTACTAAAATAATTAGCTATTAAATCATAACGTTATTTTTCATTTACAGATTCATTTATTTTTATTTGTGAGACTACGACTTTTATAGGCAGAGTATTATTAGCTCTGAGCGCATAGATATGTACTTAACAAAATTTAAGCTCAATTTCAAGATAAAAGCTAGAGAAATTAGCGAAATAATATGTGCCCATACCGAATGCCGAAAAATAAATAGATCTGTTAATGCTTTATTTATATTTCAATCAATTATTGTTGCATAGCTGTCAGTCTTATTTTAAACGATGAATCAGTCGATTCTCAATCAAATCGTATCCAAGGATTTCTCTATACATTATTGGAGAATAGTGAGGCAAGTAATACTCTTAAGAGCCAACTTATACAAAGAAATAAAAAGTAATGATTGTTCATTTATAGAATGAATACAATCAATATCCGAAGTATAATAAGTTGGTAAAAAAATGTCAATGTAAGAAGTGACCGACAATATCTTGTAAACGAGAACTAGTTCAAATCAAAATAGTTTATTTTTGGCAGGTACTGAATTATTTGAATGATACTTTGATAAATATCGATTGACACGATCTGAATAAGTTACCTATAACTATTTGAGTTATACATAAAAACAACACGTTCGCAAATTTATATATATTTACTAGACATACATGCATAGCACGAGTAAATATTCTATCAGAATTTTATTTATTCGGTCTCAACAATCGGATTCCTTTTTTTTATGATTTATCAATAAATCTCTAACCCTTTACCACCGATGGCGTTTCCAAAAGAGCTACTGATAAAAGAGCTATATAAAGTATAGTATCGATCGTCTCAATATGTGAGCGATATGGATAGATCGACTGAATGTTCATGTTGAGTATCTTAAGCCAAGATTCGCCCAGGTGTTAGATCAAGGTAGATATTGACGAACTCCATTGATTATACTATTGACTTTTCCTCCAAGATCTTCCCATTCTAAAGAAAAACCTAAATTACTACAAAAAATACCTAAAAAAGCTATCTATTTTAGAAAAATCTGTCATGATTTTCCTACCGATTAGACGAACTTCACACTAGATTCGCTTGGTCTAATGCTTGGACTAATCAAATCAAAATAGATATGAATATTGATCTGAGATATCCTACGTTGAGAACAAATAAAAAAAGAAGAGCCTGAATTGTGAAAAACACAAGAAATAACGAAAGCAGCTACGTTAGCGAGGCAGAAATAAATGTGCCTTGCGAATGTAACTAAACGGAAAATAGAATAACGAGGGACGAAAAACAAAATTTCTAGTTATGCTAAACGAATAAGAGTATCTAAAAATATAATCCGTTTAAAGATACTAGAAAATCTGAGGAATACTTTGTTCGGGAGCCCATTATTTATCAGGGATTCAATCTGCTTACTACTAAATCTATCGATAGCCTAATATCAGACCAAACTTATAAAAAAAACATGTGCTTCAATTTTTCTCTTAATTGATAATAATCTTTATTAACGAGTAGCGACAGTTTTACAATTTTTTGAATAATATGGAAATTAAAAATTTTAGAAACATTTCTTAAATGTGGGTTTTCGTCGCAAGGAATTAAATGCGAAGTTCAATATTCAGTTGTCTTTTGCTGGTAATGCACGATCAATGTTGTGCGCCATGCAAGAAAATCATTGTTTTTAGTTCACCATAATAAATATATATACTATAGTTAGAAGATAGTTTGAGGAAAGAAAATTTGCGAATATAGAACTCTGCTTTGGCGTAAACTGTAATTATATATATTGAAATTGTTTCAACATTTTAGAGTAACAAGGAAATTGGTTAGATACACAACCGATTTCAAGTATCGTCGTTTGTCATTGTAGATACTACGATTTAATCGCAATCTTACTAAAACAAAGACAAATCAATTATCAAAATTTAACTTAATGATAATTTTATCATTGTTTTTGTCTTGTGCTGAAAAAAATCATCGACTTATACAAAATGAATATTCATACAATAAAACCTGTACTATTGAAGACCTCCTGAAAGTGGACATCTTCGTATTCTGAGCAGTGAATGATTTTTCTAGTCCCTTTGACTTATAAAACCACTCTGACACGAGCATGGTTTTTTGACCTCTTCATATTCTTGATCTTTTCTTTCTTATAAACTACGACTGTGTACATTTTTGTATGATTTGACTATTGTACGTGTGAAGTAGAAAATGATATACAGACAGGAGCACACTTTTCAAGAAAAAGTGCAGTTAATTTAAGATAGTAATAATGAAAGTGGCTTATCACTAGATTAATTAGCTCAAAAATATAATATTGCGTTTGCTTCTTTATCAGATATTTTAAAACGTAAAAGAAAATATTTAAATAATTTCAAACCTAATCAGAATCAAAATATTTTCTACCCTATATACTTTCACCAAGGGAGAAAATTCATTCGGATGATTCCTGACATGCTAAACGCTTCCTAGATATTTCTAGTTATTAGAATGACTCGAAATGAGTTTTTCTCCTTTGACTTTGACAGTCCTTTTAAATCGTATTTCACGAAATAGATGAACAGAAGAATAGATAAGCAAGTCTTTATTTACTGATAGTGTAGCAGTATATATATATATTGGAACCGTTTCTTCGTTTCAAAGCAAATTATACTTCAACTCCCTAATAAATTGAACATTTTGGAACGGTCCCGATAGTGTTCACAATAGGGAGGTCTTACTCTAGTCAGTTATATTATTAATTTAGTTTGAAAAATTTCCATGAATCGATACAAATAACTTTAGATAAAATAATAGTCAAATTTAACCATTTGAAAAATGTGAGGATAAAGTTTGATGGAAAAATTGAGTTTAGAAGATTTGCATTTTCGAAGAATTGTTTATGATCCATATCAGAAAAGAAATTCTATGATATAATCTTTCCTGAATGGAAATGTTGATTTTAATTAATCAGAAGTTTAAATGATATATTTACGAAGTTTTTATAAACGAGTATTTTCTTTTTATACTGCAGAAAATATTGAAAAAGAAAAACAGATAGAATGATTTGTAGTCAAAAGAGCTTCTTTCTGAGATATGAAAGATATTGATATCAAGAGCGCATTTACACAGACGATTGATGTTATAATATGTAAAATTTCATTTTTATTTAGATAGTGCAAAATGATTAAATTGTTTGAGAGGTTGATATTCAGTAAGATAGAAAAAGTTCTTTTAGTATTTCGATCATTCTTATTTTGTGTGATGTTTAAAAAATAGTTTTTGAGCTGTATTTTTTATTTTGTAACTTTTGAAAACAGTTTTCCGTAGCATACAATATATACTAATGGTGATTGAGTCAGTGTAACGGATTTGAGTTACTTGTGTTTATTCTTTCATATACTTATGGAAGGATTACAATGAAAAGGGGGAAAGAGGATAGAAGAGGAGAGATGAGTCAAGAATGACTGGTGAACAACAATTGAACAAGGGTATTTATATGTGCGCACGAAAGAGAGAGACAGAGAACAACGAAAGGAAGAGAATAATGATAAAGAGAGGTGCTACCCCCAGCGATGATTGTATGACAGATCAATCCATCACAGTAAGTATATCATTTCAAAAAGTAAATTTCCTTGCTAGCATGAGTTAAACTTTAGAAGCTATGTTTAAAACATTAATCTACTTTCACAATTGATTCTTTTTGCGCACGAGGACTATTGTTGGAGCTTTTTAATATTTATTCTCGATTGATCGACATATCTGTTCTAGTTTCTAGCTAAAAATATAAACTCAGCTACATAGTCACTGGTTTAAGTGATTCAAAAAAGCGTAGAGGGTATTCTATATTACTATAAATATATTTCAATCAGGTTACCTCATTTTGAAGTATATAATTCAATGAAGATGTTTATCACTATGTAAAGATAATAAATGTCTATGCTGAATAAAAAAAGACAATAAGTTGATATGAATGAAACGGTTACGTTGTAGCTGAAATCGAAATAATCCGTATTTACTTCATTTTAAATCTACAAATACATTCTATGTTCAGTAGAATTTGAAAAAATACCATATGAATGACACACTATTTTCAAGCATTAATGTAAATATTCAGCTATTTTTAATTTTCATTACGTTTAATGGATAACACTTCTAATAATAATGTCAGAATATCTCTCTGTAATTTAACTACTTTAAGATTAAATCATTATGATGAGCGACGTCTTGGTTTATGACAAAATGAAACTTCATTATAGCGAAAAAACGACATCATTAACAATTCAAATTGTAATCTAATACATTCTATTTTAGTTAGACTATTTCTTCTGTGAATTCCTTTTTCATTAAAGTTAGTAGATTTTTTATATTAAACACTGAATAGCTTTTGATTTCATTGAAGTTCTACCCAATAAATGTTAGATTTGAGCAAATAGCATTCTAATCGCATGACATTTTTCTAGTTCTTTTCTTATCATTTTCAGATATTTATCATACGAGAATCTAAAATAAATGTTGTGACAGACCCAAAATTATGCGGGATGTCCTTCAATGTACTTTCATTGCTTTTAGCTTGGAAAATCTGAGCAACTCCTACAGCCTCAAATAATCTTTCAAGTCAACACTACATATAATGAATATCCATAGGCAATCTAGGGTTAGATATTAGTTGTTTTATAAATTTGTTTAATTAATTTCTAATGCGAGCATCATAATATGAAGCTAAAACTTTTATCATAGACGTTGTGTTATAATTTCAATATATCCTAAATCATCATGACATCTGCATGCTCCAGGATTGAGAAGAAAATTTGAGTTTGTATTGTTTACTGAATAGTTAAAGTCTACGATAATATATTAGGAATTCTTTTGTTTTTGTCCATTTGTCTGTTTAAACTAAATATCAGATGAAGAATCAATGTAATCATTCGATTTATTCAAGACTGAAAATTTGCTTGAAATCGATACATGAAGATATATTTTATTTATAGTATTTCTTAAAAATACTTGCTGATTAACGCATATGTATTTCAAGAAAAGAACTGTTAGAAAAAGCCAAGAAATGGCATTGTTGGTGGAATCCAAGTTTTTAATGATTGGACTTGTTTTTGAATACTAGTTAGTAGCTCATCAACTTTCTTTTGAGCTTGTTTTAATTCTTCTAATGTAAATGTCGGTGGAGGATATGAAGATTTATTTTGTGTTCCAGACATGCCTAACATGTAATCGATCTCACGCTGAATAACTTTATGAGTAAGTTCAAAACATTTGTTTAAAAATGAAAGAATTTCCATTCTCTCAGCTGGTTCTTTATGACGATTGACAATATTTTGAATAAAACTTTCACTTGATTCTATTGATGAAACATATCTAATTCATGGATAAAATAAATGCTTTCATATTTAATATTAAAAAAAGTAAAGTTACCTAATTATTTGTTCAATAACGTGTATGAATCGATTATGACCATTTGTTGCGCTCATGACACTGTTATCATCGGTATTCACAGGTGGGAATATGAAAGGAATAATTGGATCCGAACTACGCACTGTTCGACCATAAGATATCATCACCAAAGATGTAAAGATAAGAAAGGACATTGTTGATGATAACATGATTAGTAGATCTGAAGTGATAAAGAATAGAACATACTGGAGCTATTTTCATTACTATTTTATTTCTAAACAAGGAGCGCGATTTCCATTTAATTATATATATATATATCATGTATAAACATGAAAAGGAAATTACATGAACATAATATTTGATTCCATAGAAGATAATAGAGAGCAAGTTCCTTAATAAAATGCTTTTCATTAATTCTTTGATGTAATCAAGACAAAAAGGAAACAGTTTAAAATTATGACTGAAATAAATGTATTTCATTCATCGATGCTGAAAATAACAACTATTATTAAAAATTGATTATTATCAACGATGATCATTTCTTGTTTCAAATAACAATGTGGAAGTATGCATCGATTGATGACAAAAGCTAGAATGCATCGATTGATGACAAAAGCTAGAATGCATCGATTGATGACAAAAGTTAGAATGCATAACTTGAAAAAAGAACGCCTTCTTCATGTTTTATATGATGTCAATCATTAAAACTATGCGTGACTTTCATTCAAATAAAATTTATTCATACAGAATTACTAGATAGACTTATTTCTGCTTTATTTTTTAAGACTTATTCGTAATAAACAAGGTTCTCAGGCGATGTGATCATGGACAATTTTTTCAATAAACTCTACCAATCACTAATGAATGATACATGTTACATGATTTGAAATATTTTTCACTAATCGGAGAATATTCTCGTATAGTTACTGAAAGTCTATTATACAATTGGAACAGGATATATTATAAAAAATCTTGATGAAATCAAATTATTTGCAGTTTAATCTGTTTGTATTTTTACGCTTTTCATCGTAGATCCATTTTAGTTTAATAGTAAGACACACATAAATCTACTGCACTATGGGTAGATCACGAATGTGTAGTTAAAGATTCTCCAAAATATTCTATCTATGATATTATTGAATCTTAGATTTTTCTGACAACTGATAAAATATTCACTCGAAATACACAATGTGTCTATCATCTTACAAGAATATCATGCATGTCTTTTTTTCCTGAATTTACTAGTGTTCTATGGAAAGCATAGACATTTTTTTTAATCATTTGTTGTAAAGCTAATTTTTACAGAATTTTATACTTGATAATACATCATAGTGTTCCTGTATTCGATTGGAAATATCACCAGTTGATCCACTGTACAAACGATTATAAACTGAATTCATGTCTAATCGAATCAGAACAATGATATGTAAACAAAATTTGTCTATGTATCAATTGAAATTTTCAGTGATGATAATTATCAGCTAGACAATAGTTTTAACTACGTTACTCTAGACAACCCAATCGATCTGATGACTCTAACACCTCGTCAAACTCTCCCTAATTAATTTTTTATGTAACTTCTAACAGTAACTTACTTTTTTGTGATCTTCTAAATTTATATTTTTATGTTTGTGTGCTAGAAAATTTATATGAAGTGTAAGTGGTCAGGACTAATCAGGTCAATCCACTCAAATAAAGCTCTTTATGAAAAAAAAACTACGTTACTAGAAGTGTGTGTCTATCATGAATAGAAAAGGGATAAATCATTAAAAAAAAAGGAAAGATGAATTCCTAATATGAAAGAAACTAAACAGAAGTATACGAATATATAATATATGTAGTTAAAAAATAAAATTAAACATATGATTGCGTAAAAGAGCTGATTCAAAAAAGTTATACTCAAATTTAAAGCTCAACTCGAATACAATTTCGTAACCTAAATTATAATGTTTTCCGTATTGTTTCTTTTTATACTGTTATAGATAAAATAGATGAATGAATAACATAACCTTAGATAGAATTGAGAAGATATAGCAGTAGGAAATAGATATGAAAAAAAGAGAATATAGAACTGCCACAAAAATCATTATAAAATAATAATAATTTTTTTTAATTTTAAATAAATTTATTTATATCAGAAATAAAAAATCATTCGAGCTTCGTGTTTACACTGAACACATCATCAAGAATAGGTGTGTGTGTGTGGGTGGCCATTCTTAGAGAACACCTTCACCTACTCACACCCACACCCACACCCTCAAGATAGAATGAAAATTGTATTATTTAATTAATGCTGTTAAACATCTTTGTCTACGATACAATAAGAAAGCGAATCTGCTATCGATGAATAGTACTGGTAGCTTTGGATTGTATATAAGTAATGAGTGGGTGTAGCTTTCGGTAAAAAGTAATAAAATTCATGTTTATACCGAGTACAATGAAATTAATTGTGATAATTTCTTCTTCTTCTTTTGAGATAATTCAAATAGAGAAATTATGCGAGATTCAAACTTTTCTATCAAAAGAAACAGATAATATTATCTATAAACGAATGATAGTTTCTGTTCAAATTAACGGCTCAAGTAAACACATTTTTTAAGCTGTTTTATGCGATCTAACACATGACAACTACTTCTTACAATTTTCATTAAGATCTAAGTTTTTGTGTAAAAAAACGCTCAATTTGGAAATTATAAACTATTTCTGCACAGTTCTCGGATAGTTTTAATTGATGATCTATAAAATTATATTTAAAAATATACATTCGTAAAAATTTGATGATACGTTTCATTTTAAGAGGAGGAACAATAATCTATATGTAATTGAAGTACAGTACGGTTTTTTTCAAAATAAATATTTTATCACTGATGTTGATGACCAAATCAAATTCGATTTGAGTGAAATTTTTATATGCTTACTTTATTTGCTTACTTAAAGTGCTAATAAAACTTTGATAAATGAAATAACAAGAAAACTTTAGATAATGTAAACAAGGTACGTTTTTAATGTTGCAAGCACTCGAATCGATGGTTTTTCTGAATCAAAAATATATATTTGTAACAATGATACAAACAGTGTCGAAAGAATACTTAATATGAAATATATTAATTGGTATCAAATCTGTGAAGTACTGACCTAGATCTTGTAGAACAAACTTGGAAACATGAGAAACGAGTGGTGCAAGAATGAAATATCATACACTATATCCTGTAGCATAATATGTAAATTACTTTGTATTTATATGGTTTAAATTAAAACTTAATAGAGGTTGTTAAGAACTAAATCTGTAGCTGGTCGTCAGGAAATTTGAATCACATAAGATTTTTCTGCTAGAATTTTTTCAAAGGAAACAATATTAAAAACCTTACCTGTAATTGATATTTAATAAATTAAATTGAAACTCAAAACCAAGGGCAAATTGGTACATTTAAAAAAATACTCACTGCGTTGGATAACATTTCTGAGATGGATAATTGCTAGATGGATCAAACCAATTTATGAAATATTAGAAGTGTGAAGTTTTTCTTATGTAAATAAAATTTGAAAGTTAAAAGAGAGAAAGATGTCGTTATAGAGATGTGTGGGATAACTGGACAGCTTTTTTTTGACATAAAGGACAATCTTATTTGAAGCGTATATATCAAAAATCAGATTTATTATGAAAAGCTATTAAAAAAATGTGAATATTGATGCAAGTATGAGCCGACTAAGAACATATAAAATCGACGATGCGCAGAGATGGATTAGCAATGCTACCTTTCCTTACCCAAAAGACGTCTGAGAAATTTAAAAAAAAACCGGTCATAACAGTACGTTCCTAAATAAGAACGAATAAAATTGATTGAATTTAATATTAATGTAGAATATGTTTTTTTCATTTCTCAATATAGAAACAAATAAAAGATTTCACATAAAAAATTCAATCGATATAAATTAAGAAATATACAGATAATTAAAAAATATCATTGCGAGTATCAAACGATAAGAAAAAGAATGACTGAATGAAAATTGCTAAATTAAAATGTTTAATTTACTTTCGAAATCTTTTTAATCCAAGCCTGTTAGTGATTGATTGCAGGAAACTTAGTGAATCTTTAAAAAAGCGAAGAATCACGAGTGGCTGATTCACAGAAAGATATTCACCATCGAAATCTAATGAAATGAATGATCCGCAAGATTTCGATTAGATTTTTAAAGTGAATAAGTTTCTAAGATGGCAAGGACATCAATTTGAACACAATTAAAGCAAGAAAAATATACAGGAAAGTTGATGACGTAAATTATGCCCGGCTTTATTGTATTGTTAAGTAGGTGTTTTAAATCGTATTTTAATTTAATTGTTTAAAATACAACTAGCCTCGCTACTTATAATAAATAGCTATGATACTTTTCTATAACGAAATAATTATTAATTTAGAACAAAACGGTTTTAGCTATATAATAGACGAGTGTAATACAAAAGAATCAGTATTCAACGTATTCGATATAATCTATTTAGCGTGACTTAAATAATTATTTATTATAATACACATCGATGAACCCTAAATATTGATATTTTTTATGCATAAACTCACAAAAAAAAGTGCAAAAATCTGATAAATGAAAGTTTTCATTATTATTACAATTACTTACGTTATTCTATACGTATCCACAGATTATTAGTATTTCTTCATTGTTACTCATAGTATATCCCATAATAAATATTTAACTTCGAAATTTTAAGAAGATTTTTAACAAGCTATCAAATGAACTTTAAAATCCCAACGAAATCTACTCAAATATGGATTTATCTTGTTCATTTCTAGGAGAATCAGCATGTTGATCAGAAGAAATTTCTTCATCGCTTTGGTTTACCTTGAGTATTTATTTTTACTCAGGTGAATGAATTCGACAGTGAATCCTATCAGATCTCATATGATCCGGCAAGTCGACAAAATCCGATCAGTTTCCTGGTTACGGACCTACTAACGAATCCGACGGAAAAAAACATTTTCTTAATCACCCAGGTCGAAAAATCTGACGTAAGACCTTGCAATCCGGACGTCAGATCTTGCAATCCGAACGAAATCTTATAAGCATCAGACAAAAAATCGTCGTCTCTGAAATCTTGCATCGGATCATATTATATTTTCTTTAAAGATCGTACATGCAATTTATTTTCAATACAAATTTGTCGTAATATTTTAACCCAGGTCGAAAAATCTGACACAAGATCTTATGAAGAGCATACAAGATCTTGGAACATGGGCGAAATCTTACAAGAATCTGACAAAAAATCGTAGTCTCTGAGATCTTATATAAAGTCACACAGTCAGATTCTTGAAAAATCTTACACATTAATAAGATCTTTCAAGAATCTGATTGTACGACTTGATCTAAGATCTCAGAAGCTACGATTTTTTGTCAGATTCTTGTAAGATTTCGCCCATATTCAAAGATCTTGTATGCGTTTCATAAGATCTTGTGTCAGATTTTTCGACCTGGGCAGTGATATTTCTATAGGTAACAGAACCTTTCAAGAATCGTCTGATACGACTTAGTGTAGGAAATCAGAGACGACGACTTTGCGTATGATTTTTCGTCTGATCTTATCAGATCAGATATGATCAAACGTACGATTCTTGTAAGATCTTTCCGTCTAGTTTCTCGCTCTGGGTAAGCATATGGTGCCAACAGAGCACATGGGTCGAATGCTTATCTGGATTTCGTTAAATTCCGACACAGACGCCTATCGGATTTCAACACTAGGGTTCCGATTGTAGGTCCCACACCCGGATACCGATAGGTTTCGTCGATTTAATGAAATCCATACTATATCCGATAAGATGCCGACACGAATCCGATAGGATCCCAATATCGGAATCATTCTCCTGAGTAGCTGATTTTTTTAATCTTATAAATACAGTGGTGTCAAACTCAAGGGGGAAAAGCGAGACTCACACTACTACAAAAAAAAATTGAAGGACAGTAGGAGTACAGTGAAGTACAGATGGAGTACAGTGGAAGTACAGTGGAAGTACAGTGGAAGTACACTGGAAGTACACTGGAAGTACACTGGAAGTACAGTGGAAGTACAGCGATGTATCAATTGGCTTTCTCAATAATATATATTTCTTACTAATGTATGGTATCTTTCAATATTTAGCTATCTAATCATAATGATGATTAGTAGAAGTCATTTTCTCGCTTACAATAATATTGAAAGATGTTCATAGTGACTCTCCAAACTCATCTTTTTTTCTTGTTACTGGTACTCAATTAGAACCAAATTTTCAACTAGACACAGGTAGTATTCATTATTATAAGATATNATTATGTGTTTCTCTTAAACTTTGACTATCATTCAGTAATTATGCAACATCTAAATTTTAATATTTGCATTTATCTACAATTGCTTTTATGATATACGAATGAGATTCATCACTATTTCTATTGGTTATTGGAAGAGGCACTGGCAGAATTGTGCATGGTAAAATCTAAATATGTACGTTAAATGCGATAATAGATAGGAAAAGTGCAACATGTGTTTTTATTATAGGTAATACACATTCTGACACAATTCAATAGGAAAATGTCATTCACTGTTGAACTACTTTCTAATTTCTTTTTGAAAACACGTCTCACAACTATAAATAATATTTGAAACAACACCACTCAGCTGGGAACAACTTTTTTAAATAGATTTTAATCCTTAGATATGAAATAATACAGTTAAAGGTAGTAAAATAATAATATCGGGTGTCCCAGAAATAATGGGCCTTTCAGTATTTAACCAATATCTCCGCCAATTTTCGTCGTACAGATTTAACTCTTTTCACCAAAAGATTCCTCATTCAGTTCTCTACAAAACTGTATAAGACGTCTTAATGTAAAAAGGAACCGTGAAACATTCTAGACTACATACGACGAGACACCAAAATGACGGATTTTGTAAATTTGTTTTGTCAATTTTTATTATCTTAGCGATGAGACGTGCGAGATACAGAAAAAACGAATGAGTGATTGTGTAGCCATAGAAAAACTCTTTCTTGATGGGAATTAAAAATTCCTTTTGACACTTTAGTCCTCGTACAGTCAAGCTTTTTCTTTTCCACATAGTTCGAATTTTTCGGCAGGACTTTGGCGTTACTTTGGAAAATTCAGACGCCTATGTTCTAAACTAACTTTTTATACTAAAATATTGTTGCTCATTTGAGGGTAGACGATTAGCCTACCAAGCCTACGCAACGGTCTGTATATATTCTTTGCTTTGTCTAAAAATGTGGCTTGATAAAACGAATTTCGACGATTTCACATTGTTTTGTAAGAAATATGAACATTTGTACAGTACTATCCTGTTCAAACGACCTCGTCTAAAGGTTACGAGAACGAAGATATTTAAAAATATCGAAAAGCAGAGACGAGCACAACTAGACGCCTGCCAAATCATAGATAAAAGATAATTATTTTTTGAAAAAAACGCTGTTACAAAACCCATCATTTTAGTGTCTTGTAGTCTGTAGTCTAGAATGTTTCACGGTTCCTTTTTACATTAAAACGTCTTATACAGTTTTGTAGAGAACTGAATGAGGAATCTTTTGGTGAAAAGAGTTAAATCTGTACGACGAAAATTGGCGGAGACATTGGTTAATACTGACGAGGGAAGGTCCCCATGTACTACGCTCTGCTTTGAATCGGG
>OENM01001513.1:8793-32744 GCA_900239745.1 Rotaria magnacalcarata | reverse complement strand
ACTCTTGCGATGATGTTTGCTTTGATTTTATCTTTATGTAAACAATTAATCAAATAAAATTTTTGTAAATGGTTTCATCGAGCAATATACTGTACTTTTAAGTTATCATCAATAAATTTCAAATCTTCAACTTTAACTACATTGAAAGTGAATGTGAAATCATTCGATGATTGTCTTTATTTACTTGATGGACATTTGAATTGTTATCAAAATTGATTATAGGTATAAAAATAATTGCAGATACATCGGGAACTATCGATAACACAGTTAGTATGATTGTTAATTCTTCTCTTTCGACAGAAAAAAAACAGTGAATTCGATAATTCAGGATTTTTTTTCATAGAAAAAACTTCCCAAATTGAAACACTTCTCTTTAATGTCGTATCCACATATACTTTTGTATGATAGTTTAATTGTTCCATTACTTCGACGAATGATAAATCTTGAAAATTCGATATTATATTTATCAATAATAAGAAATAACAAGAATTATATTGATGGTAATGAATTATATAATGATATTCTTATCTACATGCCACAATTAAACAAATTTACTTTCAATATACGCACAAATGTAGACAAGAAAAATGATGGAATTGATTTTTCTTCAAATGAAGATATTCAACATAGTTTCAAAAGAAAAGAATATGGACTCGTTGGCTCGTATGTTGAAACTTTTACAACATCAGTTGAATATAAGTGTTATAGCAACTCAATGCCATATCATTTTAAAAGTAGATCTCATATCTATTCACTTCCATCCCATGTGATTAAAACCGGAAAAAAATCGGCGGTTCACCGTTCGGTATAATGTGCACTATACCGCCGGTATACCGCCGGTTTTTTATGAAAGTGACCCAGGTCGAAAAACCTGACATAAGATCTTTTGACATACCGACAAGATCTTGCAATACGAACGAAATCATACGGAATCATACGAAAATCGTGCAAAAAATCGTAGTCTCTGAGATCTGAGATGAAGTCGCATTATCAGATTCTTGGAGGATCTTACAGATTAATAAGATCTTTCAAGAATCTGACTGTGGGACTTGATATAAGATCTCAGAGACTACGATTTTTTGTATGATTTTCGTATGATCTTGCAAGATCATACAAGATCAGATTCAGATTCTTATCAGATCTTAGTATCTGATTGTTTGTCCTGGGGATGCATCATTTTGTGCAGTATAAAAACCGACAGAATCGTGTTGAATTCGATGCACTTTGATAATGTCGATGTGCCTGAGTCGCCTGTAATAACCACAGAGCTCAAATCGGTCCCATTTATGAGATAAATATTTTATTAAAGATGCCGCTGTAAAAATAATAATTCGCAAAATATATTCTGAAATAGTTTTGTTTCTGATTAATACGAATTCTTTTCCAGAAATAAATCGGGATTCGACAAAAAACGGTTTCTGGAAGCCTTGTTAGCCGGGACCGGAGCTTATAAGCGCTGCCGCCGGTAAACTGCCGGTACACCGCCGGTTATTATGAGTACCGCGGTATACCGGCGGTAGTGAAAAAAAATGTGCAACATGGGATATCAATTCAAAACTTTTGATTTGTTAAGTAATTCTTTTCAAGGTGGCATGTTTGATAATGTTCAATCTTTAATAATGACAGACATCTATCCTTTTGAAAATAATTTCTTCAACGTTATCTCTCAAAGTTTTCCTCTATTGAAAGAGTTATATATCTTTAATGAAAAACCACAGAAGAACAAACAACAATCGATGACGTTGATTGTATTCTCTCATCTTATTGATCTCGATCTTTCTAGTGCTCATGCAGACTATGCTGAACAATTTCTTCTTGATAAACATTGTTATTTACCTTGTTTATTGAACATAAATATTCGTTATGAACCACTGGCTTTAGTTACAAACAATTTTACTAATGATGCTACACGTCTCACTTGTAGCAAATTGACNATATCTATTTTACTAATGTCAGCGCAATACATTGGAATTGGCAATTTGTTACGTTTAACTTTTGCATTAAATGTAATAACATTTTTGCATATTTAACACGTATACAACAAGCATTTTAACGTTCATTTAGTTGATTTAAAAGATAGAATAAACAATCGTTTGGAAAAATATAGTTTAACAATCACTGAACGTGTATATATATTGTCTATTCTTAACTATATAATTGTCGTCTCAAATTTTATAAAAGGTTTAATTAACTAGTAACACTGATGATAATGGCAGATTTGTATGCCGATAAGGTTCTATATTTTAATGATGTGCAATTCAAAATAATACTATCATTCTTGATTGATTGACAAGATGCTTTTTCTGAAGCAAAATTCGTAAAACAAAGATTAAATTCATTATCAGACACATTGTTTTTGCGTAAGAAATTATTAGAAACGTTCGATTGATATGTCATTCTGAAAGCTGATTAAACCAATAAATATTGTTCCACACATGTTTCAAAGTATTCTAGATTGCCGGGTCATATCTATAGTCATACTACGGATAAATTGGAAAACGAAAATGAAGACCGACCGTATTCAATATTGAATACAACTATGTTCATAGAGTGTTACAGATGTTGAGTCCTGCAAGACTGTCATGGTAAAATATGCGTTCAGCAGGATGCAATCACCAAAACATCGTACAGAAATAAATACAGTACACTAGAATTTGAAATTAATAGACGATTCAATGCAAAGTTTACTCATTAATCGTAAAGTAATGAGTATTGATACCATAGAAACTTCATAGAATGAACAACTCTGAGATGAAATTATTGTTACGTGTTCTGACGTGTGTCGTACTTAATAGCGAAAGCAGCTTTCGATTCTAGTAAAATCTATCGATGAGACATTCTTGGTCTCTTCTCATTGCTTGGCAATGATCATAATAGAACAAAAGATATAAGAAACAAGTATCCAAGTTTGTTAACTTCTTTATTTGTTGCCAGTCAACACAATAATAATATATTTTTAAATAAATAAATTTATTTATCTACTTTAGTTTAGAATGTTTATCTATAAAAAAATAAGCGAAGAAAAACAAAAAAACAAAATCATCAAATAAAAAGACAAATCTAAATAATGTTAATTGTCTTTTAGGAATCGACGTATCCATCGAAATGCACATCCATATGTTGCTTGATCTTTCCTGTTACACATGAATAATTCCATCTGATGATTATTTCGAACAGTATCCTGAAAAGACACTTATCATTGTATAAATAAATATATTCTTTGACTTCTATTCTTACTGAAAATATCCCAGGTCGAAGCAACCGGTCCGGGAAACCACTGGTTCCCTTGCATTCCCGCGATTTCACGGAAGCAGTATTCCGGACCGGGAAATCTTCGGATTTTTCCTGTAAGTTCCGCCAAGTTCCTGTCGGTTCCCGCCGTAAATTATCGGAAATCACCGGGAAAATCCGGAGAAATTCGTCCCGGAATACTGCTTCCAGGGTCCGGTGATATCCGACGTTTTCCTGCACATTCCGGTGCGTTTCCTGCATGTTTCCGGCCGGTTCCAATTAAATCCGCTCATTTCCGGAGGCCGGAAACATCGTCCTTGGAAGCTGAATACTTCACGAAGATCTTCTTCTGCAACTGCTTCTCGTAAATCATTTTAAGTTCCAAGTGTAACAATTGATGTGTGAGCATTTTGTTCATTCATTAATAAATTCTAATAAAAAAAATCAATTTTGAAAAAAGTAGAACAAACAAAAAATGAAAAACTCACATCAAGTTCTGCTTTTGCTTTAGCAAAAAAAGATTTCGATCAGTTGTATCAACAAGAAATATGATTGAATCGACATGTTCAATATAATCTTTCCACGGACGACCGCCCAGGTCGAACAAGCACGGTCGTTTACGACCGTATACGGAGAAATACGGCGAAATACATGGCTCAGTATTACGATCGCATATCTCCGTGTCGTATACGGAGAAATACGATCATATACGGAGGAAAAAAACGATCGTTTACGATTCTTGTACACGGAGTCCGTATACGATCTCCGTTTTGCTCCGTATTTTGCCGTATATGGTCGTATTTCTCCGTATACGGCACCGCGATATACGATCGTAATACTGAGCCATGTATTACGGTCAAATACGATCGTATACAGCGATAAACGGAACGTACACGGCCGTTTACGACCCTATATGGACTCCGTAAACCTCGACCTGGGCGGCTATTAGAAAAAAAAAATTGGTAAATCAAAATTTTCATATGTTGTATTTGTGCCAATAATGCATGGACATCCTTTATTGTTCACATATTTGGTGTCCATTTTTTTAGCAACCCTTTGGGAATGTCGTGCAGACAGGACTATTACTTTCTCATCGGTGTTATGGAATGTGTTATTCTCAATGGATGTTGTATCACCTACTACTATCATTAATGTATCTTATCCTCTTCTAAATATTATCCGTATATCATTGTCATTGCGCAATGTGGTTACGTTTCTGAACGTAATTAATGTAAGGTGGCAATGTCTATCATATCTTTTTTCTGTTCTTTCCTCTCTCTCTCTCTCTTGTGTGCATATATAAGGCGATTTCATTGTGTTGAAAGACAGAACTGGAATAGAACTAGAACATTGGAGAATGGAGTAGTGTTAACTAACATCTTATACACCGAGGATAGCGGTAACGCTACTCTTCCAGTTTCTCTTTGTGATCACAAATAAAAAATTAAACCTGCAGCAGTAACGAATATAAACTATCCATTTATCATCAAACAAAACTCGTTACAGTATAACCTTGAATATGACCACCATCTAAATTAAATGTCACGAATTTAATATTTCCCATAGTTAATTCTTCTGAATCTATCAATACAAAAACAAAATTAATAATTAAGCAAAAGCTAAAAACCCAGGTCGAACAGTACGATTCGTATACGGTCGTTCACGGTTACTTTACGACTATTTTACGGGCGAAAGCTTGCCATAATATCTGGCGCAGTCATACGAACCGTATGATCATAAGAGTACGGAGCACAAACAGCCGTAAACCGTGAAAATTCGGTCCCGTTTACTGTGCCAGGCATTGCGGGCAAATACGGCCTATTTACTGCCATAAATATAGCGTTTTGACATCGTTTACCGTCGATAAACAAACCGTAAACGAGTCCGTTTTGATCAACCTAGGAATCTCTTCATACTTGCATGTACAGTTGATGTATATTGCGCAACAGGATTGTCTTTTATTGTATTTAATAATGTTGCCTGAAAATAAAATCAAAATTGAATAGAATAATTCCTTTTATTTTACTTTGCCAGAATTATGATGACCAAGAATTAAGAATTGACCCGTTTTATCTTGTAAGCCTATTCAACACAAGTACAATCAGTATAATTAAATGAAAACAATAAGAAAACTTACGGAGGTCTTTCTTCATTTGTTCATCGCGTTTGTCGCTCGCGTTTTCAGCGACAAACGCAGTTAACATGAGTTTAAAACGCAGATCATCTTGATTATCTTGTAATGCTTTAATATCTTCAGTTGTTTTACCATCAGATTGTACTGAATCAACGGCTTTTCTTGCTGCAAGAAATTGTTGTTCATACTTTTTCTCGATACTTTCCAGTCGTTGTACCTAAATCAGAAAAGAATATTGATAATTTTTGTGTAGAATATGATTTTTAACTCACATCACCAGCACTATCCTTAAATTCATCTATCCAATTACATGCGCTCATAATTAATTGAATGAATGATGATAAAAGAATCTAAAACGCAATTCCAAACTTTATTTTAAAAGACAATCGAGAAGATAGATCGGTTCAGATATACTGAAGATAGAAAGAAAAGAAAAACATGTACAGACGAAACACTGAAAGTATTGAATGTATGACTCATTTATTCGAATAAGATAAGGAAAAGTCACGAGACAACCCTAGATAATTCAAGTATTATATGTATTAAGAAGAATTGTTCGTAATATGCTAGAGTGAAGAAATCAAGTAAACACTGTTGCTAAATTTAGTCGAATATAAAATTTCTTGATGTAATTTTTATATTAAGATTTGCTTCTGTGAACATTGAATGAAAGATTCACTGTACAATGCAGACGCATTTGCCAAAATACATAGTTTATAGATAGAAATGAGTACTTTATGATTGCATGTGTATCCACATTCTTGAGTGCTAGACCTTATTAACGAATTTAAAGATAATTTTTAAGATCGTTACGATCAGAGATAGAGATAGTAAAATATTTTAACTTATTGTGTCAGCTTCGGAATAAGAAGTATATTTTTTTAATTTTATGTTCAATTTACACGTAGGATATCTTGGAGCTGGATTCGCCCATGAGCGAATCGCGACAAGTTTTAAGCAAAACATTGGATTTTTTTCTAATTTTTTGCTAGTATTTCAGATTTTTTTCCTTGAAGGGAGGGTCCTGAGAAAAAAGTAATTAGTTGAATCGATAGAACTCGTCGAGATCTATCTTGGTATAGCCTTTTTATGCTTTGGTATAACATGTAGGCGAATTCAGCTGCGGAATACTCGAGTCCAGCTCCAAGATATCCTACGTTTCGTTTTGATGAAATTTATCTTACTGTATTGTTTGATTTACAGTAGAAGAATGATTCCTAAGCGAAGTTGAAACAGCTTCATTGCATACACTAATATGTCTGTTTTAATGCACGTTCACTTTCAAAAATTTGTTTTTAAGCAACAAACATATCAGTGGATAATGATTTTCTGATTTCTTTCATTTTTGATCAAATTGGTGCATATTAACGAATCGATTTCATTTAAATAAAACTTCCCTCAGTACGAGAGTGTAATATACCAATCTGCTACTATAAATCTCTATGCTATCCCTAATCCACTCTCCACTGTAAAAAAAGGGTTTATGAAAGTGCAACGTGTCACATACCCTTTTTTCCGTTTTTGAAAAATCTGATAAACCCTTCTTCCAAGTCATAAACCTAAAAACCGTTTATTATCTTCGTCATATACGGAAAAAAGGGGTTTATGATACGTTGCACTTTCATAAACCCTTTTTTTGTAAAATACCCTATCAAAAACGTTTTTTCCGTTTGTTATTCTGCGGATTTTTTTTACAGCGTCCCTCAACGACTCCCGGGGATTTCTCTGGAGAGAATTGATGAAATTTTTTCAATTAAAAAAACTTTTTAATTTTCTTAAATTTTAAAAACTTTAGAAGAACTTATTAGTAATTAGATATTTCATCGATTTGACCAGATAACTCCCCGGGGAGTCCCCGCAAAAGAACGAAATCCCTGGGGAGTCCCTGTCGTGAGCCCCTGGGGATTTGTCAGGGGACTCCCTGGGGATTCTTCTAGGGATAGTTGATTATGGATGTCCATATTATACAAGCTAATCTGTTGAATGAGTGGCGTCCTTATGGATACATGCTTGATAACAATAAAGGACATGTTCGATAGCTTATAAAAGTTGCTGCTCCTGAGCAGTAAACTATGATATGATAATGTATTGTTATTTGATTTGATGAAACGAAGTTTCACTGACAGCTAATTTAAAAAGTGTTATATTATTACTATTAATATAACTAATGATAAATTAGGAAATATTACACGAAAAAATTGCTGAACTCTATTAGTGTTAGACAAAATAAAAGCAAGACACTATCAAGGTACATTGATTAGCAATGGCAGTAAATTTTGTTAAGTTCTATCACCTTATGATTAAAGTGCGAATTACAAGAGTCACTGTATAGATAGGTTCATATCTTATTTTGAATTAAATTTAAATCGCAATTGCTTTTCGTACTTCTATTTCTGATATTAATGTTAAATCTAATATCGAATGGAGAATGATGCTCGAGCAACTACTTCGAGTACAATTCAGAATGTCTTATATGCTAATGCAATATACTTACAAGTGGCTCTTTATCATTCAATCAAGAAAAAGAACCATCAGCATTGCGATTTACAGTATTGGAAAAGGCAGAGTAACATCGAAATATCTGAGAATTGCACTGACAAATTTATCATGAAAAAAAACCGACAATACGATATACTATCGAAAATTGAATCACATAAAAAACGATTGAATTATCAAACACCAAAGTAAAGTATTTTTTTCCTATTTTTTCATTCACATAACAAAATTGATTGTGAAATGCTGATAGTTGAGAATTGAATGGAAAAGGCCAGTAGATAACATGCTCGTTCACACTAACTATACATGTAAGTCACGAAAGTCTTATGATTTGTTTAAACTCTAATAATCAATCGTAAAATATGATGATGATCATAATCAAAATAAAGACAAAGCTGAGAAAACTTCATAGTTGCAGTGTCTTGGAGAAGTTATTTAATGCTGTAATACTTTCTTAATTCGTCATTCTGTCCAAATTCACTGTGTTAGCTAAAAAAAGACTAGTATCTCATGAGACCTCCTCACGAGACTTATATTTTATTTCTCAATATAAATAGTATCATTAGGTTGGTTTTAATAATAAGATTATACGTTATGACAATAGGAATTACTAGAAACATAAGTTAATATACTATTTAATATTTCAATTACACTTATTAATAGACTCTTTTGTTTGTAGCATATTGTCGAGTACAAGAGCATTATTCCATGAATGTTCTGACTAGTATATATTTCTTTCTTCTTTTTTTTTGCATTATTATTTTGTCCTTTTTGAAATAATCCTCAAGCACAGTTTTCTGTATCTATTGTTAGCATTTTTTTATTTATTTTCATAAAGATTATCATAAAAAAATAATAAAAAAGAATGATACTAGACTTATTAATTATACAAGTAAAATGAGATCTTGCTCAGTTTATTCTTTAATCCAAACTGGAATTCGCGTGTCTAGTGGAAATTTTAAGGAGCCCCATTTTATTTCTCTCTCTGGTAGATAGACTAGTTAGTCATCCATCAAAAAAAAGACATGTAGTGCACGGTTGTTGTCATGATATGAAGGAAAACACTTGTCATCTTCGTTGATTTTCGCTTTTTTTCTCGCTCTCTCTCCATATCTCTCTTTGCTTTCTTCATTTTTTTATTTCTCGTCTTTGTAAGCATGATCATTTATTCAATTTTCTGGTAGTGATTTAGCTGCTCATAGAATCATCATATACTATCTTGGATGATATTTTTTACTAAAAAAATCGTCCATTTTGTCGTTTATTTAATTTTTTCTATTTAGATTAAAAACAAAGCAATCGAAATTCATCAATTATACAATAATGCAACGTTTACAACATTTCAGTGAGTAACGACACGATCCGTAAATGAAAAGAAATATATTGAGAGCATAATAAAGTGACAACATATTTTGTAATATATGTAATTAACTAATAGAAAGCATTAATTAGTTAGTGCTGATAGTGAAAGTTATAAAACAATACGGTTGGCTAGAGTATGCTTGACTCTCGCTGTTATTTCCTGCTATTTTCCGCTTTGCGCCTGAGAATCCTGCATGTATTTGTCATGCAGACCCTCCTACGCGTCCGCTTTGCTAAGAGGATGAGAGATAAAGATTCTCTTTCTGTCGTCTCATTTTATGTTTCTCTCTCTCTCCCTTTCTCTCTTCCCTGTCGTGTTTGCTTGTTGGGTGTCAGAAAGGGATAAGTCAAACAATAAAAAGAAAAAACGCATCTACTATAGAGGCAACCTATCGTACTAACTGCGCACATATACATCCATACAGAAGAAAAGCAGGTTCCTATTACAAACAAAAGAAAAGTTTCTTCGTCTGACTTTTCTTTCCGGAAGTTCTCCGAAAAACTTCATCAGTCAGTGCACAAATACAAATCAATATGTCACAATAACTATCGTCTACCATAGAACAAACGAATGATTAAAAAAAGGTTGTAGTTATATTAATTCATTCATTCTTCGTTACTTCAACAGTCGTCAAAAAACGTGAAAAATGTCAATGGAATCATTTGAGCGTAAGTGGTCAAACTCGTCCTGAAGATTTCTTTTTTAAGCATTTTTCTTTCCCCTTGCACGCTAGATGTTAACATGATAATTGTCGTGATGGTGATAGACGTGTAATATCTCGAATGTCGCATCCTAGTAATTGAATAATGAGTATCGCAAAAAGAGTATTATAAATATCTAACGTCACAATAAAGACGAAGATTTCTATATGAATAATAATACTACGTTTTCAAGTAGAGTATTATGGGCAAGATATTGATTGTCATTCGTTTGAAAATTATGAAGAAAATATAAAAGATATGTTATTTATATACCAAATAATGTGAGAAGAAAAAAAGATTTCCTTCATTTCCTACAATATGAAAAAGTACAGAGAAGAAGATTGCAGTAATGAGATTTGTTATTTACTGAATAGAAAATGTTGTGATGCTGATTCTATTGACATAGAACTACAATATATGTATAAACATTTTATTTCTATAATAGAAAATGATAATGAACTAACATCGACATTTCCAGTCAAAATCCGTAAAGTACCAAAAAGCTTAGAAGACATTGTACGAATAACAAAATTTAATAAATCCGAAATTCGGCTACTCTACAAAGGATTTAAACAAGTATGATGGAAAATAACTACAAATGTTTTATTCTGCTTACATTTTTCGCATGTTCATAGGAATGTCCAAGTGGCGCAGTAACCGAACGTGATTTTCAAACCATTTATTCACATTTTTTTCCTCATGGCAATTGTCGAGACTATACAAATTATTTATTTCGCGTTTTGGATAGACGAAAACGGATGTATTTTACATTTGAAGTAATTTTTTCATATAAATCAAAGCACAAACATACCCGAGAGAAAGAAAAACATTTGCATATATTTCCTATCAACCATTAAGATTCAAAGTACACTCACATTGTGATTTATTCAGAATTCAATGATTGTGGTTGTTTCTATCGATTCAATCTATTTTATTTTCACGTAGGATTATATTCAAGCATTATCCATTTTGGTACGTGGAGATATCAAAGAAAAACTTCAATGGGTATTTCGTTTCTATGATATTTCCGATAATGGAAAATTAACGAAACAAGTAAGATATGGATGCTTTTGTATTAGTCGATATATATTTGTATTTGTACTTATTAGACAATAGAAACGATTCTTCGTTCAATCTACGATCTTCTTGGGCCAAACAGTTGTATTCATCAACCTCTAACTGACGCTACAATTGAAAAACATTCAGCTTGTATATTCGAAGTAAATTTCTTAGTTTCATTTTCTCGAATTAAATATTAATTTATTAGAAACTTGATTTTCATAATGCTGGAAGTATTAATTTCGATGATTTCGAAAACTATTGTTTACAGGTAATTACTATTAATGATGGCTTTTTTGTTTTTCTCAAGTAATTTTCTTTTCTTAGGATGCACAGCTATTGAATAGCATTTCATTGCTGTCAACTACAGCTATTTAATAGATCATACTATTGTTCAGTGTTTTTCTTTTGTTTGGTGTATATTAAATTATTGATTCATTCTTTGAAATATAATGAGAATTCAGATGTATGGAAAAATAATCGTGTTAGTCGCAATTGGTTTTTTGTATTAGTCTAGTTTATATTAATTGTTTTCTGTTCCTGTTTACTCTTTAATTATATAGAAGTAGAACACGAAGCTACGAAACTCATTAAAATCGAACGCCATCGATTTGTGTGCTATCGTGCAACTGTAAAGAATAATTTTACCCTAGAATATATTAGTAAAGAAACAAGATGGAGAATTTTCGGTATTCTATAATTCAAAATATTCTACAATCGATTTTGCAACGAATGAGAATGTCACGGAAGTTTTAGATCTAATATTTACCATTAATATTCTTGGCTACAACGATTTTTTTACCCTTCGATGTTCCGTCAAACAAAACATTGAAGACTTACAACGTTACATAAGCCTTAGTTTTAGTCATAGGCATTCTAATCAAAGCTCTGAGTAGATTTTCAAACTGTTGTTGTGGAAAAAAGATCACTGCTTTTTCTCGTTCAATAGGAAACCGTTTCCGGCCTTTTCTTTATAGAATTGATTAAAAAACATCTTGAGAAAGCCTAGAGTATATGATTCAATGCGCCTACATCCTTTCTTTCCAACGACACGAGTCATAGTACTCGATCCTGTTTCTATCAAAAAAATATTAATTTCCTTTTTGCAAGAGAATTAATAAATTTTCTTTTTCGATATTGAACACTTGTGCGTTTTGTTTAACTTTTGGATCATGCCCCACATGAAAGCAATGTCTCTACATCTGTTTTATTTGATATACAATAAAGACAAAAAACTCGATGTGATTTAATAATAATAAAAAAAGAAAAAGAAAACAGTAATACAAGTTGAATTGAACCGATCATTGCAATCATTTATTATCTTCATTAACTAATACCTCAATGTTGGTCTATTCTTTGCAATGAATCTAATAGAAAGAAGAAAAAATCTCTTTAAAAAAATAAAAAATCATTGGAAAAAAAAACATACTGATCGAGTGAATCCCAAAATGTACGAATACGAGCACAATCTAGATGTCTTTTATTTTGATCTAATTCAATTAAATGTACACACCATTTTGCTATGTTTGCATCGGTTTTTAATTGAGCCCATTTGATATGATATGCTTTGACTAATTACAAGAAAAATATCATTTGCTGAGAAAATGATTTTGTTTATCTTACTTTTTTGAAAAACTTCTACCGGATTTCCTGACCATGGCCAGCCCTTAAATTGCCAAGCAGGCCCTTGTGCAAATACAGCAACAACACGCTCTTCCCTAGAGTGAAATAGAAATTATTTATAGCTGCGAATAAATTATTTGACGATCAATAGAATGGCATCACTGAAAAACAATTTATTCAAGTTTGTATTCACAGAAAAACGGCTGATGAACATTTTTCTTATGAATAAATAAAGAAGGCTTTGACGAACCTTCTCTCACTATGAAAATTTATCCGCTAATACAGCTCTTTATGAAATTACTCTATATGATTTCTTTTTCATACCAATCTTGTGATGTCAATCGTAGAGGATCATCTGTTATTCGATATAGTACTGTTAAATTTCCTTTTTTGCGTTGAATTAAAATATCACCATCACGCTTAGTTCCACTTGCTTTGCCTTCTTCTGTTGATAGATATCTGAAAAACAAATTTTGAACTTTTACCATCAATATAATTTCATTCGAAAATGATTACTTTAAATCTTCGAGTAATTCTTTACAATTATATCTAGTTATTAACGATGTTAAGGCTGCTGGAATAATAATAATAGGTGTACGCGATGGACGTTTTGATGAATCAGTAGTTGATGTATTTAATTTATCATTCGCCGAAATAATAGGTTTAGGTATTGAAGGATTTGCTGCTGACTTAAATTGAATTAAAAAGAAAAGAAAAACTCTATATAATGATACATTTTCAAGAGAAAATAATTACTAGGAATTTATTTGGTGTTGCACCTTCAGTCACATTTTTTAAGGTTAAACCGTGATATGAAGCGTGCGTATCAATTTTAAATTCTGATTCATCTCGAGGAACAAATTTTTCTTGATGATATCGAGAATAACCTTCGAGTGGTGCACGAGTTGATGTCTGAAATACAAAAGAGAAAAAAAAAATTATATCTCCAGAAAAAAAAACAGAGCATCTAAATTTTACATCACGAACAGGAGATCGTTGAGCAGCAAGTGCTTCTTGTTTTTGTTCACTTTCTTCTTTGGCTTTGATTGAATTTAATATTAGAAGAATATTTTTTGCAAAATTCTTAATTAAAAAGATAACTAAATAATTAAATTTCAAAAAAAAATCAATGGTATACTTTATTGGAACTTTGCAAAACAGTGGTACGATTTCTCCATGTTCTTTCGCGTTTCATAATTTCAAATGTATCAGCTGTAATTGGTAATGGTTCTGTGCTTGGCTCTGGTGTATCTTCATTTTCTTCGAAATCAACAATTTTATCACGAGCTGTGGCACGAAACTTAGCTCGCAATTTAAGAATTGCTTCCGTAGATAATTCACCGGACAGTGGACGAATTTGATCAGCAGCGATTTCTTTATTTTTTTCATCGAATTTTTTCTCTCGACGATCTTTTAATTTTTGCATATCATCATCTTCAACTCGAGCCATTTTTGCATTGTCCAAACGAGGATCTTCAGCAGGACGTTTATTGACTAGAAAAGAAAAAATTAAAAATCATCAATTAAATTTTCCCCACACATGGTGATGAAGCCAATGTTAGTAATTGAAAAATTCTTCACACTATTAGACTTCTTAGAGCACATTTGATCAAACTTACCTTGCAACGGTCGTTGCATCGTAATTTCCAATGGAGCATTTCTGTCGATTCGATCCGCTGTATTTGTTACACCAGTTAAATAAGCCAAAAGATCTTTACGATCTGGGCGGCTGATAGCTGGAATACCGTTTTCCTGCAAATTTCAATAGTTAAACATACAATTTTTCTCATACAATCGACAATTACATACAGCCGCTTTTTTGACATAATTTGCATGTTGTAAATCAACATATTTTGACAGAAAAACAATACTTTCAAGTGTATAATAATCTTTTGGTGTATTATCTTTACCAGTACTATAGAGAGAGAGAGAGAAAATAGAAAACAAAAATGAATATTGAATTAACATAAAGAAACTAACCCATAGACTAGATAATTTGTTTTAACATCTTTCATATATGCCAAATCATTAAATACAAATCGATCATTTTCAGTTGTATATTCTTTATTTTCAATTATAAATTGACGAAGAAGACTTAATGCATCAGCCATATTAAATATCTATAAAAAAATTATTTTTGATCTAATCAGAAATAAAGCAAGGAAATAGAAGAAATAAATAGACATTTTATTTTCTTATTGGTTTATTCTACTTATCCAATCAATAATTATGTGAAGCGCTACTTTCGTCGTTAAAATTGAACCATTGAGCATCTATTATTATCGTTATGATAGTTGGATATAATTCATTATTTATTTTTCTAATTAAACTCGAAAAAAATAATTTCCTACAAGGAAATTTGTTTAAATTATTCTTTTTTTAGTTTTTTCTATTTTTATAGATTTGTTTGAACATTTTTGAACGCACTATGTGTTACATAGAAGAAACAAGAACGATTTATGTAGAGGACCAAGAGTCGGACGAATGTTGCTCGCCAAGGTTAATAACATTCAACGAAGCGGCGGCGACAGCAGCCGCTTGTCTGTTTGTTCAAGGCAATTGCGAAAGAAAAAGAGGAGAAGAAAGACCTCCTATTCATACACACATGCAGGGTCGAATGCGATGAACGTAAATGGATCTGTTCTTTTTTTTCTTCTACTTTTATATAATATATACATACATACATACATACATACACATATGCATATGTCGATAGGATGGAAAGAAAGGGGGAGAAAGAGAAAGATGTTCAGTTTGGAAGCGACCTTGGTTTAGAAGGTCATTAGAGGTCGTGACAAGGTTGCTGATAGCACAAAAGGAACAACCAACATGTATGTGCGTATGTGATAACGATACGGTAAAAATCAATAAAACGTTATATAGTCGCGTTGAACTACTTCGTATTTTTTTTTGTTCGTTTCTTCATCTTCGTTTTAGATGTTTGCCATAAAGGCACTTGGCCACTTGTGTACTACTCGACCAAGTAAATACATTAATAATACAATCTAATCTTTTAAAACAATTTATATTCTTAGTTCTCCATTTTCACCGATCGACGTATTCAACAACAGTATTGAGATTAAATTTAAGATTAGTTCATTGTTTTACGATGAAAAAATGGCTTGAAAAAGATGTTAATAGATGAAGACATTTGATTCGATTGTGAGAAACGATCGACTTTTGTTCTTCTGATGAGATAGTTATATATATATATCAATGATGAGTAACCATTATTTATATATTCAGTTTCCAATGGGTGTGCTTCAAGGGTATGAATATCTAAATATTCGTCATTGTCACCTATAGTGTATTGCTTCGTTTTTTTTCTCTATCGTCTCGTTGATCAACATAAAGCTTAATGTAACATTGTTGTTGTTGTTATTGTTGTTGTATTTTAGATAGTGGTATTATTATTTTATGTATTACATTCTATTTTTAGCCTTGATAAATTGTTCATATCATCGAATTATATTTCAATATCAAATGTGAATAAATTTTATATTAATAATAATGAATTATTCAATGAACAGTATTCAATAATAGCAATGACTGTTTGTATACAAAAACGTGATCGTTGTCGTCTTTGTTTTTCATTAATTTTACGTGATCGTTCAACATTATTTTCATCCATATGTTGCCAAAAGTATTATCATTTATTCAAACATATACAACGCACGAAAATTCCATTTAAAAATTATAACCCATTCAAAAGCAAAATTTCAAATCGAACAGTTTGTTTCCGTGATTTAATTCTCCGTCATCTACATACACAATTAGAGCCGATAAAGAATTTTTCAAATTTTATTTGTTATGATTGTTCAACTATTTTATTAGATATTGAACAATGTGCAAAATATTTAAAAAGAACAATAAAT
Source organism: Rotaria magnacalcarata (assembly GCA_900239745.1). Lineage (NCBI taxonomy): Eukaryota > Metazoa > Rotifera > Eurotatoria > Philodinida > Philodinidae > Rotaria > Rotaria magnacalcarata. The sequence goes on along the minus strand of OENM01001513.1, from coordinate 16,262 downwards.
CAGTTAAAAATTAAATTAAATAAATCAAATCGTCTTGTTACGTCATCATTATCGGCTACATGTCAAAAGAAAAATCAAATATTGAAGACTATCAAAAATGAAAAATTACCAATCATGGATTCTGATGATGAAGACTTCGATGATATCGATGATGATGAGGTTTGTTTCAAAGAATTGACGAAAATAAAATCAGTCGACACACAAAACGATTATTCAAATGCATAGAATAACTATATTACTAAAAGCCACGGCCATGAAAATAGCCATGACAATTTATTTTTGTTTTAAATTTTGACCCCGTGACTAAGATCAAGTCTAGAAGAAAAAAAAGGTTACTACTAAATTAGGTAATCAGAAAAAGTTACATTTCTAATTTTATCGTTTTGATCAATGTCAAATTTTTTACACAATCGATAGTCATAGTTTGTTACAAAACAGAGGCTTTATTTCGAAGTTTCTATAGAAGTGAACACGAGTCGTATGCATTTTTCAGTAAGACTTCTATTAATCTTGACAGATTTATCCTTCATATACTTTTCTTTAGTCTATCGTTCTATTAATCTATTATGTTTTTCTTTACATGTGCATCCAAGTTTAAGATATCTATCGTTAAATTTTTACGCTTCACTATTTTTTCCTATAGTTATCCTTCATATATGCTTCACATGTGAAATTACTTCTGTGATCAGTCTTATCTTATTATGTGAACATTATTCACACTATGTAAAATATTGAACGATTTCTATCTGTGATTCCTTTTTTATTATTAGTTAACTTAAGTTGCATGTGTATTACTTCGAAGATCACCTTCAAAGTCGACTTTCGAGGTCTGATCTGTCAATGAAGCTTGATGTGATATTTTAGTAGCACTTATCCTTGCATAGTAATACTGAAATATTTATCATATGGAAAAGCAAGCACTTATGCCATAGATTAATCTTAGGATAGAAGTCAATAAAAAGAAAATCGGACACGTTTTTACAATGTATTGGTTCAATAAAAATTTGCTCAAGTAATAAGTTCAGATTCTTCTACAATATGATTTAGTCATAGAACGAAATAGCGCAGCTAACTAAGTTCAACAAGTACTCACATAGTATCGTGCTCAAACCTTGAAGATATCAACCATTGAACGACCCTGAACACGTCGCTAACGACTGTTTGATTCGCATGAATCGTCGGACAGCCTTTTAGCTCTATGTAACATTGCTGTTCGGTAGCATCTCATCCAACAAAGAGATGTGCTTCCTTCCTGGTCAAACAACGGAAGTAGGCGTGGAAAAAGTTAAAATATATCTATTTGTATAAGGATTTCATTCTATCGTATAGAAAAGTAAACATAAAGTTCTTTTTTTTTGTATTATAGGAATCTGATGAAGACAACGATGATACAACAAAACCAATTGTATCAACCAATAAAACAACTTCTGATCAGTCGAAACCTCTTGATTTTACTTCAATATCATCGTCGGGTGGTGAATCACTGTCAAATCTTCAACGAATTAATTTAACATGTAAGACTACTACTAATAATGGTCCGTGCAATGATGATGAAGATGACGATGCTGAAGATGATGACGACGATGAAGAAGAAGTTGGTTTAGTTTCAAGTCCAAAAGCAAAATTGAAAAAGCCTAAAGCTAAGAATTTATCTGAATTGGCTTTTAATGCATCGTCGATGTATCCATCAGATCCAACAATGAGTTTACTTCAAGAAACAAATGCGAATATTCTTCAATTACGTCTTGCGCAGATGATGACCAGTACCGCTTTCGATAAATCACTTCCTGCAGGTCAAAATAACCATGTCGATGGAATGTTGAGTACATTTGCTAATTTACAACGAAATTTATTTAAAATCTTCAATGATCCAAGAGCAGCTACGCAAGCTGCGATTTCAACAAACCCAATGAAAACTAACATTGCGCCCATATCGTTAATCACAACAAATAATAAACAAGGTGGTAGAAAACGAAAATCAACACCAGAAAAACGTGTCATTACAAATTATCGACCAGCAAATAACAATGACGATGTATAAATTTGAGATGTTTGAATAAAATAAAATATTCTTGTTATTTCTTTTCTCATTTAGATATCACCAACAAACAAACATGAATTAATTAGTAATTCGGTTGATAACATGAATAATCAAGAGCACACTGATCGTCCATTAGAATTAACATTAAAAGGTCCTCAAACAACAAATCGTGTTTTAGTATCACCAGATGTTCATAATCTTGTGGTATGTAAAATTTTGTTATAATACAAACAAATCTAGTTGCCCTTGAATATTGATTTTCTATAGAATCGAAGGTTTTCACAGAGAAATCAGATATTTTCGAAGGGTCAGAAATTGATTCCTATTTTTTTTTCCTGTGACTTTTGAGAAAGAGAAGCGATCACTGTCACAAAATGTGTTTCTATGAGAAAGTATATCAATTGAGTTATGGCGTCGAAAATTTTCGGAACGAGAAGGATCAATCGCTGGCAGGGTTGCCATATGTACCCCAGAAAATGTTGTACCCCAGGGATACATATTTTGTACCCCATTTAAATCTTTAAGTGCAAGAAGTGATAAAGTAACCTTGTTATGAAAATAAGCCGTTTTTTCGCTAGTTTAACACGTTTAAATTCTCAAATGAAATGTAATGAATTTTTTACATTTGCACAAAATCAACCAGAATTAATTAAAGCTGCTAGAAGTGCTGAAAAATATAGCTATATGAAAAGACGGTGTTCTATTTGATTAAATAGTAAATATCTATAAATGTAAAATTTTGTATTTTTCATTAATTAACTTTTTTCTGGTCTTGAACTTTCATTTAAATTTAAATATAAACATTGTTTTTATAAAATGAACAATAAACTTGATCTTATTGTAGAAATAGTGAAATACTATGTTGTTTTCTATAAAAGAATTTTTATATCAATAATTTTCTTGAGTAAATCGTTTGTTTCAGAAGAAAAATGATGTACCCCATTCAAACTTTCAGAAACCCCATTTTAAAAATAAAATATGGCAGCCCTGATCGCTGGTATAAATTCTGGCCTTTTGTCCGAAAAGATTTTTCTGATGCTGATGAACACTCAACTATGTAACTTTGAGGCCGATGAATTTAAAAGTTTAATTTTCTCTAGAAAGATAGGTTAGAATCTAATTTCTAATGATAAATGTTGTAGTTGTTACCAAGTGTATAAGACCTTGTTCAGTGCTGAATCTTAAGTAGACATTTGTATCTGAACGGCTTAATTCTTATCATTATACAGAAGTCCTTGTTACCATTGTAATCAAATCAGTAAGCCTTGTCGTAAAGTGATGAAAATAGTCCATTGGTTAAGAATGATTGTTGAGAGGTTCGAGCCTACACTTCAGGGTAACCGATTTCATATGTTTAGATAAATCGCAAAAATGAAAATGGCAGTCCAGCACAATTTTACCAGCACGCCAATGAAGGTAAGCATATAAATAATATTTCTCATATTGCAATTGATGATTTTGGAGAATAATCTGAACATAAATCATGTTGCTAATTATTCAAATTTGCAAGCTTTGATCCCTCTGATGCAATACGAGAAAAAAAAGAGAATTTTTTTCGTTTTTGTAATAAAATAAAACTCTAGATCCTAAAGAGATTACGACACCGAATGATTCGTCTGTATCTCTTTCATCATCGTTTAATCGTCATTCAACAGTAGCAAAACGACAACGTATTGTAACAACTGGTCAATATGATTCTACAAATGCGCAAAATAATGCTTCAATGATTAACTTAACACAAACAACAAATGATTTATTATCATCAAATCATCATCAAACAACTATGAATGATGATAGTAATGTCAATACAAATCAACGGCAACAACGCAAATTAGATCCACGTTCGTGTTCGGAATGCGGCAAAGTATTATTTAGTGATAAAAACCTATTACTTCATTGTCAAACACATGCAAAAAATGAAAAGCAATGCTGGATTTGTGGAGTTAACGATGATTCTATTAAGAAGCATATTATCAATGAACATGGAAATCAAAAAATTACAAATACCGGGTTCAAAGTATGCAGAAGGAAAATAAAATAGCAGTTTTTAAAAACAAAACTATTTCTATATTTTAGTGTCAACATTGTGAGAAGGTTTTTCCTGTTTTCGCTGATTTAGAAACTCATACAAAAGAACATAGCAAGAAGAAGGTTTAGTTTCACTTTTGATTAACATTTTAAAAAAGCAGCGTAGCATTTTAGCCATTCGAATGTCCAATTTGTAATAAACGTTTTGGTCAACAAGGAAATTTAAGTTGTCATCTACGAATTCATAGTGGTGTTAAAGTAGGATTTCGTAACTATAGACAAGGAAAAAATATTTAGTTTTGCATATATTTCTTTCTTTGTTTTCTTCTTTAAAGCCATTCACTTGTGCACATTGCGGTAAAGCATTTCGTCATTCAAATAGTTTAAGACGTCATGCACGAACAGTTCATTCAGCATCTCGTGGTTTAACAACGCCGAATTCACTTCTTCCTGGCTCAGCAACATCGTTATCTAATGATATGAAAGGTGAATCGTATGATGATGTTTCATCAGCACTTATGATGCCATCCGATGATGGTTCATCATCAGCAGGTGATGCTCCATCACCTTCAATGTCTAATGCGCAAGTTGATAGTGATTGAAAAACGAACAATTGGAAACAAATTGATCTGTAGAAGATTTCTTTTCTTCTTTTTTTCTCCTTTTTTCATTGGCAATACGAATATTTTAGTTTCTGTTTTTTGTCTGTGTGTGCGTGTTTTTGGCCTCTAGTTCTACATGTTTATGTGAATTTGTACAGTTTAATCTGATGTACTAGTGAACAGTATTTCTTACCTTTTTTTGTAGAATGGCCTTTTCTCTTTTTTTATTTGAGAACAGTGAGTCCATTAGTCTTGCGTTTTCTTTTATGGCAGTATTTTTTCCATCATTTCAGTCAATACCATCATTATCGTTTGTGTTTCTGTTTATGATGCCGGTGATAACATAGATCAGAAAACACAGGAAAAAGAGAAATTATATATTATTCGAACAGTGTTTGTTATGTGCGTATAGTTCCGGTGTGTGCTAGAAACCGAGAAAGAGAGAGAGAACAAAAAGAAGAACAAGTAAACCATATAAAGAATAAGAAATGTTACTATCGACTGACAGCCCCCCCCCGCGTCTCTTCCTTCTAACTTTATTCACTTCGGTCCATAATTTTTTCGTTTTGTTTTTGTCCTTTTCTTCTTTGTTTTGTCTACTCTATCTAGTCTCGATATTTTTCTATTTGTTTCATGGTATACATATACGCTCCTCTCGTTTATGATTTAGGGTTCTATTTTGCCTATGCAACTTGTCGCCTATGTCTTGGTTCTTGTTTTCTTTTCTTTTCTTTTTCTTACTTGTTTTTTTTTTGTCAAATCATGAAATTATATGTAGCCAATGTTCTGTTTATTACTAGTTGATACTTCTTTAAAACAAAAAAAGAAACTAGAATGTTGCGTCGTTTTCTTTTCTTTCTTTATGGTGCAACACTAGATCTTGTGGTGCTGCTAATGTTTTCTTTCTTTCGTTATATTACTACTACTACTACTATTTAGAATGTATCTCACGATCATGCGTAACTTTTTTTTGTTCATTCAATGTCCTTAAGTTTTTTTCTCTTTCGTTTAACTTGCTGTTACTCTTATAACTACTTATACCATTACACTACTATAACAGTTTTTTGAGAATATTTATGTGAAAAACGAGAACGCGTGCTATTACTACTATTACTGTTGGTTCGAATAAATTCTAAATTGGAATATATATATATATATATATATATATACATAAACGAGAAAAATCTTCAAATTTTTTGTTTTATTTTTCTATATAGTTGAATATGATAAAAGAAAAGAACAACAGAATAAGTTTAGATTATTTTTGTTATTCGTGAATAGGAAATATAACACGGCCAAAATCTATTATCCGAAGGCTATTGTGTTCATGCCTTGAAAGCTAAATAGTTATTTTTTTGAAAGTATTATTGAATTAATGAATATGTGAAGAAGAAAAAATAAAACTCATCAATTGTTAAAAATTATATTCGAACCGGTACCGCGATGTGGATGACCTTGAAAAATCGTTGTGGTTGAATCATGATTTCTTCTGCAAGTAGTCGTGGGTTACCCAATAAATATGTATCAGGCTTTTGAGGTTGACTATATGAGACTTAAAATTAGAATTACTCGAATTCAAATATGATAAGTTAAATTAAATTTTTTTATTTTCTAGATCGATTTTATTTTAGTTGGCGTAGTACGTCAATTTTATTCGTAAGCAAATGGATGAACGATGGTTATCTATAATATTAAACAAATCACGAACGACAAGAAGAACTTGTAAGTTAATATACAAGATCGAAATGCATAATGATAACTAGCAGGCAGGTCTTTTTTCTTCATTGAGCATATACAAATTCCTTTTATACCAAAAGTCATATTTTTCTTTTGTAGGATTGTACATATTGAGTGATGTTAAATAACAAATTTATTCTTCTCTATTTTTCGATATGTTTTGACTTCGAATATGAGAAGATCAACTATTGAAAATGATTGAGCAGCATGAGTCAAAAAGAAAAGTATATCTATCTTGTCATTTAATTTATGTTTTACATTAAAATAATAAAAACAAAAACCTTTTTTTATATGTTCAGTTAGCTTTGAGAATTTTTGTTTTTGATTTACTGGATAAGATTTCACTTGATATAAATGTCTATTGTAGAAATTTAGTCTTCTATTTTTCTACTTATCATGGCTGATATTGAACCTATGAAGCAGAATCAAGACCTTGAACCCGAACAAAAACGTAAAGTTTTTATTGGTAGTTTATCATATAATATTGATGAGAATGCATTTCGTGAATATTGGACAAAATTTGGTTCAGTTATGTAAGTTTAATTTCGTAGTTTTATATGCGTATGAATTAAAATCTTGTTTTTAGAGAAGCAACGATCTTACGTGATCGTGATGGTCATTCACGTGGCTTTGGTTTTGTTACATTTACTGATCCGTCAAGTGTTGACGCTGTCATGCAATCAAGACCGCATACACTTGATAATCGTGTTGTTGAACCCAAACGTGCAGTAAGTAAAATAAATTTTCATTATTTATAATTTCATTTTTCATTCATTCAGATTCCTCGTGAAGAAACTCACAAACCAAATATGCAATTATCAGTAAAAAAACTTTATTTAGGCGGTGTTAAAGATCCAATAACAGAGAATGATCTTAAAGATTACTTTACTAAATTTGGTTCAATAACAGATGTTGTTGTTATGAAAGATCGTGATGGACAATATCGGGGGTTTGCTTTTACATAAATCCATATTCGAATGATTATTTTTTGTCTTTTTCTGTAGATACGGTTTTGTTGAATTTGATGAGTACGTTACTTTCTGCTTTCTTATATACTTATT
>OENM01001512.1:17798-32760 GCA_900239745.1 Rotaria magnacalcarata | reverse complement strand
AAAAATATTTTAGCAATCCGATCAATTCCTATCTGTTTATCAAACATCTTACTATTGAATGGAATCACATAAAAACAATGGTATCACCAGGTGCATTTATTGAATCAATATTTATTTCTTGATTAATCTTACTCCATGTTTATCTAGATTTGAGCAAAATCATTGATAAGCAATGGTTGTTTCCATCATTTGAAGATTACATTGGTGAATGAATTATTCGATTTTATGTGCATTGAGTTCGTTTTATTTTGCATATAGGAACCGTCACCTCTTTGCTACGTCTGCAAGACACATATCAACTGAAAACAAGTCAGTTGGCCGATGGGAAGATCGTTTCGAATTTTCACTCGCAAAAGTTGACTAGTATGGACTCAGATACATTTCGATATTATACAAGCAGATCACCTTTTAGGTCACGACTGCTATGTTATTGGACGTGCGGCTTTGGCAACAGAGGATTTCTATCATGCATTGATGTGGTTACAAGAAGCACTTGACCGTCTCGATCAAGAGAACAATACTACGTTGATAAGTAAAATCAATATTCTGAATAATCTTGTCCATGCAACGTCTCAGGTGAACGATTAAGTCATAAATTAGGCATTAGTTTCGAGACGAGGCTCTGTGCTTGTTTTTGTTTCAGCAAGGCAATATTGAACACGCACTTGCCCTAGCCGAAGAAATTCTCTCAATTGGTAATCAGCAATACGTACAATTGATTCAAGTGTTCTCGTTTTTTTTTATTTCTGTTCTAGATCCAGGGCATGTCGAAGCGAAAAACAAAAAAATTTATTATGAATCTCTTATAAACAATCGCACGCTAATGGCGGAAGAACAAGAAAAAGTCGATTTTAATAGAACGGATGATACTGATTCTATTGGGAACTCACTCAAACAATCTTCAATACAATATGTTTCGATGAATAATAAGAATTTTCAAGTGAAAAATCAACGACCAGGCACCGATTTAGAATTGAGATCCCGTCAAGCATTCGAAGAAATCTGTCGACAACAGCATGCTCAGGTAACACAAACAAACTATTGATGTAAGGCAACCTTACTATGTTTTGTTTAGCTCAGTAAAAAACGCCAGGCAACATTATTTTGTCGATATCGTCACAACAATCATCCCTATCTTATTTTCAGACCTGTGAAAGAAGAAAAAGTGCTTGATGAACCAGCCGTCTTTCTTTTTCATGATGTTGTGAGCGATTCGGATATTGAAAAAATCAAAGCTCTAGCCGTACCTCGGGTAAGAAAAAGAACGACATAAGACATAAATGTATGGAGCCCTCGGGATCCAATTATTATAACCCAGTAATAATTGGAAATAATTCGTATTTTACAGTTACAACGTGCTCTCGTACGCAACGCTGCAACCAACACGATTACACCTACTAATGACAGAATTAGTAAGAGGTATTAAAATATTTTTCATCTAATATTATTCTGTGGCATAGGTAGAGTCCTACTTTCTCTATCCTTTACAAAACGAAAGTACCCTGGAAGGCATGAGATGCCTAATTTGAATTCGAATATAAATGAAGCTTCAACTGCATAAAGTTACGTCGAAAATAAATAAAAATTCAACCAGCACTTCCATTCGAGAACAGGAAAATAGGAAAACTTTTTTTCTTGAGGGTGGGGTGTGAGGGTATATTAGCAAGACACACACCCACACTCACACCCTCAAGAAGCAGCAGCTACCGGGAATTATTTATTTGGGATTTATTAGGATCTTTTAATAAATCCCGGTATTTATTTCTGTTTCGAGATTTATTGAGATTTATCGAGATCTATTACGATTTTATTTTATTTTATTTTATTTAAATTCATCGGGATCTTTTAATAAATTCCGGTATTTATATTGGTCTCGTGATTTATTTGAATTTTTTATCATTTTATTCGATTTTATTTGAATTAATTCAAATTCGTGGGAATTTTTTAATAAACCCTAATATTTATTTCAATTTGGAATTTACTAGGATTTTAAAAGTAAAGTCTGATATCCATTTCTGATTAGTTATTAGTTAAGACTTTCAGATATATAATGAAAAATAAAATAAATCATATTGTTAAAAAACATAGATAGATACATGAGAATTTTAATATTAATGTGACGGTTTTAGAGACAAGAGGTGCCTATGTTCATGCAAGTTCGCTTGATTCAACTTCTTTATATCACAAATCGAATCGTTTACATCTACAGCACGTGCTTATATACGTAACCAAGAGAGAGAGAGAGAGATGGAGATGGAGACAAGGAAAAGATGCAGCAAAATAAAATATAGACATAACAATAGAAAGATGAGGATAACAGGAAAGATAATTATGGAAGATGATATATGTATTCGTGTCGACAGAATAAGCGACAAGCTAATATTTGCTATGAACGCATGAATGACAAGAGATATGTTGAAATGGAAAGGTCACCGAAGATAAAAAGTTATGTATGAACAATCTGAACACAGAGCGTCACAATTATCTTCATTAGGTTGATATTTTTTGCAATAGTTGGATGTCCTAGATGTTATTGATTAGAATGCAGAAATCGATTTACGGAGTGACCTTCTTATTACTGGATAACTTCTTTAGATGGATTATTCCATTGAATTAGCGAGTAGTTGTAATATATAGTGTAGAGACCCAAAATCAAACTGCAATTGTACCTGCACGATATGAAACATAATAATTGTTCTTAATCACGTTGAGATAATTGATCAAATCGTTACAATGAAAATAGGTTAAGTTATCTGATTTATGTTCGAATCTCAACGAGACTCAGAGAGCAAAAACTTAGAGAATGTGGCTTAACTTTAGTGCTGTATTAATGGATATTATTTTTTGATCGTTTTCATTGGAGTGTAGAAAATGATCTATGCTCTTTTAGTCATTGCTACGAAAATGAGTTATTAGATTGAATTAGCTTTGAATCAATATTAGAATTAAAATAGTATTGATTAATACTAACACACAGATGGGCACATTAAGTAATGCTTAAAGTCTATTTGAATTTAAACGATAATAGCAGAGTATCAAATGATTTTTTTTCAACATTACTGAGTTAGCATGATAATATTTTCTGAACTCTAATACAAAAATGTTAGCGTTTTTCCAAAAGTGAAGTAAGCTACTGCTCCTACGCAAGATCAAGTAAAAAATAAACCAAATAGTAAGGAAGCACTTATTTATAGCAGAGAAAAAAGAAAATTGAGATCTATACATTAAAATTGATTTAGGACAGTGATATAACTATGACAGATAGGTAGACATTTCATCTTAAGGCGTTATACTTTTGACACGGTCAATCATATCACTGCGGTGATTAGTGATACATGAAATTCAATTTCAAGCACATAGAATACTTTGATTTGAGTAGAATATGACAAAATTTTACAGAAATTCAATGAGATTCGACAACGGGTGACTTGGATTCGACTCGACTCTACAGTGATTGACAGTAACTGCTTGGGTTGACAGGGGTTTTACCAGGATTTGACTGGGATCGAGTGAGATTCGACAGATATTCGATTAAATTTGACAAGGATTCACAGAGATTGACTCCATTATTGAAGAATTTGACAGAAATCAACTGAACTTTGCTAGATACTATCTGAATATAGTTGGATTTCATATAAAAATCCACGTTAAATGCTACTCAAATCTAGTCGAATCCACATCTGGAATGGGAGCTGGATGTGATATATCTCAAGTAGTGATTGATATTTAAACGGGTAAAAGCGTATTTCCATATATTTCTATGTATAAGTATTTGAAAATACAGCAATTCATGGAAAATTCATTAGAAATACAGTAAGAATACTTGGAGACACAGACGTATGCTTTTCCCTTGTTGATATCGAATTGTCTTCTTATGTACATACCATAACTAAAAACTGTTAACATCAATAACCACCGGGAGAAAAACTTCTCAACCACGTCACAAAACCTTTATAATAGTCTCGCGGCGTGGGGGCGCTTTGCGTCCCCCGAAGAGCCGCGATCCACGCCCATTTCTACTTACACAGTAATCGGAAACAGTCGCATCATCTAATAGCATTATAGTGTCGAGAAAAAGCCAATACTTTTGATTACCAGTAACAATTTAGATTAATGTGTAAAAGTTATAATGATTATTACTGATGGATGGCAGAACTTTTCAGTTATAGTCAGACTTGATTCATGTATCTATTCGAAAATCAATACTTGAATTTTGCACTAAAGTATATATCATCATGGGTCATACAATGCATGACGTACCAATCATTAAATCACATATTAGACTGCAAATAATACGAGAGGTAGGTGATCTAACGATTATATAAATTAAAGTAAAAGTAAAAGACGCGTGACTAAAAAACAATTTTACTTTGATGCGTTTCACACATCAGCAATTTCGTGTCAATATCATTAATGAAATAAATGTTAGGCTTTCCTATTAATAAATCTATTAGATGCTACGGAACCATAACAATACTTTCAGCAAGTCTGTCAATCAATTTTCAGAGTAAAATATAGCTATATTAACGTAATAAGTTTAGAATGAACTTTTGTCAATAAATAAATTTCTTTAGGACGACCCTACATAGAATATTTTAAAAACTCTTATAATTCATTTTACAGTTATTTTCATAAATTTTATATTAAAATTTTGCAAATAACGATTATTTTGTATGAGAAAAAAGATTAAATCAAATAGGTTTAGAACATTTCATAATCAACACAAGACAGCGCTTTAACGAGTTAATCCAATTGTGTTATTGATGATTGTAAAAATTTAGGGTAATGAATATCATTATATTTGGAAGCTCGTGTTCTTAGAATACATTCACTGAAAGAAGAATTCATCCGTCGAGGAATTGTAAAATGTCATGGAGCTGTGAATAACGTATTAAATGAAAGATGATTATGTTCTATGTGTATCTTTGGGAAAAGTATCAGTTTAATAAGAAAGTAATTGAATTTAAGAAATTTTCATAATAAGCTAACAACGAATGCTCTGATCGAAATAGATCCGACCGAATAGCTATTCAGTAGCGTGCGACATGATTTTTAGTAGGGATATTTCTATGGAATTCTTCTATATATATAATCATTTGAAAGTTCAAAGTAAAAAAAAGAAGTGATCGAATAAGGATTCGAACTTTAGGTATCTGAACTAAGGAGTCAACGCTCTTACCACTAAGCCATCCGGTGTTGTTTGATAATTGTGAAAGCTCTAGAACAGTAGTTATGGATATTAATCGATCCTGTTATGTATAGAATATATCCGCTATAAAAATAATAGATCCGCTGGGGGATCGATTCGTCTTAGAGAGTTAAATGCAAGTGAATGTACATAGAGAAATATAAATTCTTAATAGGTCCGCTGACATTAAAATGATCCGCTAGGACATTATTTGTTGTGATAGGTGCTAAAACAGTTTCTGTTATAAAATAATATTGTTAAAATAAATCCGTTTGATAAAATTGATCCGAGGATAGTTTACATTGTGATATATATATAGATTTATATCATTTATAAAAGCATTTTCCACGTTATACCATATGGAGAAACGATCCCGGAATTTTTAAAAGATCTAATGAATCCCAAAAATATAAGTCCCGGTAGCCCCTCAAAACATTCACCATTCAATTCTCTACAAAACCATATGTAAATGATTTTTGTAAACTACCAAACGGTTAAGTTCTAAAACGAAGGAAACAGGTTTCGAAAATGTTCAAATTTCTAGCTCAAAACCCGTTTTTTCTCAAATTTGCTTTCTATGAAAGAGCTACGAAGGAACTAAGACGANGTGTAAAAACTTCAGGATAATTTTTTTCACTTTTTTGGAAAAACTCAACTTTCATTTCATGTTTTGCTGGTTGCACCAAAACGCATGCAATTTAGTAAGAAAACGTTCTTTATTGACGAGTTTTTTTTTCTTTAAAATTCAACATACTAGACTATATCACTGCACACGCGTTCGAGTTGTCGGAAAATATCGACTTATTACGTGAAGGTCACTTTGAAAGAAAATCTTTTCAAGGATATCGAAAAAAGCGTATTTGAAAAAGCTGGAAAACGTTTCTCCCGCAATTTAAGCCTGCGTATAAATTGTCGAAACGTACTCCAAATATTAATGCATTTTGAGCTTGAAAGTTGAACATTTTCGAAACCTGTTCTCTTCGTTTTAGAACTTAACCGTTTGGTAGTTTACAAAAATCATTTACATATGGTTTTGTAGAGAATTGAATGGTCAATGTTTTTTGAAAAACGTTTTGGCCAATAGCATCAAAACTGACTGAGTTATCGCGAAAACAAAGTAGTGTAATTCTTTATGGCCCACCCGTTATGTACACGCTCTCTGGATGGTCGACATTTATTGGGCAGCATTATTTCTACTTTAGTGCTTGGCTACGTGATGAAGATTCGCCAGTAGTAGCTCGTCTCTCTCAACTGATTAGTGCTCTCACAAATTTGACCATGGAAACGGCTGAAGAAATTCAGGTATTTATTTTATTTTCTGTTGTATTATAATGTATAAAATGAATACTAGATCGCCAACTATGGTATCGGTGGCTACCAGAGTCCTCATGTAGATTCTTATCATGTATGCTTTTGTTTTTCAAGGTTTTGCTAAATCGATCATTGCCAATGTAATGCATTTAGAAATGGGAAAATCCTGCTTACTTCCGCAAGGTTGGTAAGTATATCATTGATCTAGGAGATTTATCAAGATTCTGCTGTCATTCAGGTAATAGAATAGCTACATGGATGACTTATGTAAGTTGCATATGACTTAAGGATGCGCTGTATAATATAGTCTTATTTCTTAGATGAGTGACGTGGAGTGGGGCGGAGCAACTGTTTTTCCTCTTTTCGGAGGTTATATCACGCCAAAGAAAGGAAGCACATTATTTTGGTACAATCTCCATGCGTCCGGTGAAGGTACGATATGATTGAACTTGACTGCATTAGATTGATTAGTTGATATCACTTTTTTAGTCGACTACAGAACACTACATGCAGGTCAGTATTGTTTTGTTAATCACTGTCGAAATACGTAAGCTTTTCTTCTATACTTCCAGCTTGTCCGGTCTTGATTGGTAATAAATGGGTAGCGAATAAGTGGATTCATGAATATGGTCAAGAATTTCGACGCCGATGTTCGCTTGATCCAATGGCGTAATAATCGTGTACCAAAATTATTTCTTTCCTGTGACGAATCGTCTATCTGTCAACGTGTTCAACAAGATTCTATCGATATTACCAATATTTTAACAGACAAAATTAAACTAGACACTTTTTTAAATAGTCTTCCTTCCATTTTTTTCTTCTATCTTTCACTCGTTCCCAATCAACATTTTAGTTAATGCTGCCTTTTTATCAATCACTGGATGTTATAGAAGAAATAAAGGAGGGGGTCGATAAGGATGAAGATCGGCCTATAGCCAAAACCTCAACTTTTCCCTGAAAAATAGTAGCATTAAGTCTCCAAAATCTTGTACTAATTAAATCAGATCGGCATGAAGCGCCTAGACCCTTTATAGACATCTGACAAATCTTATGATTTGGGTGTGGGGTGTGGGTGTGGGTGTGGGTGTGGGTGCGGAGGAAGAAAGATACACACGCCCACACCCCGAAACGCGTCCTTGCTTACATCACTTTTGCACCCCTACACTTACACCACCGGTTTAAATTTTCTTTTAGTTGGTTTTTTCTTTTTTTCCTGCTTCTTCCTTCCATTTTATTCCAACATGATGAAAAATTTTCTACTATTTTGTGCACATCATGTTTAAAAGAAAAGAAAATCAGTATTTGCCTTTCATACATTTCTCTGACACCAATTCGTCATAATCTATTAGATGGAGCAAAACCAATGCAGCATATGTATGGAACAACTTGACAACGGTTTATCAGTGCTCACCACCAGTTGCCATCATACATTTCATGTAAAGTGCATATCACGGATTGCTCAGAAAAGCAATAACAAGTGTCCGATTTGCCGGCAAATGATAGAATCATTTGCTGAAGTATTTACCGACTACCATGCAAAAAAACCTGGGAGAGAAAAAGGTGGACATCATTACGTAAGTTCTCGCTTTGAACACGAAACATGCGATATATTGATATAGGATATCATTAGATTAGTTTATTCTGAAATTATACACTGAAAGAACAAACGATAGATGATATGCAAAAATGGATTTTTCCACCTTTTTTCTATATTACAAATTCATTCAACACCATTTGGTACCATCCTCAAATAATAGTTTTAGGTTGAAGCAGTTTTTCATAAAATATTGTACCGAAAAACATTCCAATGAAGTTTTTCATCTAGATTATATTTTAACTTGAAGTAGGCCGTACGAGTGTGTCTGATTATTATCTTCATCCGCATTCCCCACTCACACACACCAAGTTGGTGGACTGCTATTTCAGGTGGGTATATATATGGATCGGGGGATGTGGATGGGGAGAAGAATTATAGCTAGACTAAGACTCAGACACTAGGTTTGTTTTCAACTGAGATGATAATCAATCGTTTTGATAATTAACTAATTAATTATAATCATATGTTACGTATAGAGGCGATTGTATGTAAGTTAGACTCATTTTCTGGTGTGAATTCATTTAACGATATCGAAATCGCTGCTCTAGTCGAACATCTGTAAGCAAGATCTTACCAAGATCTAAGAAAGATAATTGGTATGTACATATCTTGGTTGTATCAGATAAATCTGTATCTAAGATCTTGGCAAGACCATGGTAAAAATATCCTTTACTATTATCTTCTCATAAGATCTTGAGTAAAACAGAGAGCGACATCATTAGTGTATTTACATAGGCTATCTAGTCATTCACCTTTCTCTTATGCATACCGAACTGAATATAAGCAACATGATTGAACATACGAAACAATTTTACAAAAATATGTTTTTTTTTAAACTATTTCTCGAGTATTGATTATTCTAGAGAATACTGCTCTCGATCCATGATCGAGAGAGGACTATCCTAAATTGATCCGACGGATATTAAACCAACTTAAAGCTAGTCGGATCCCAACATCTGACTTGCTTGAGTTATTTGGGAGTGAAACAATAAAAATAAATTGAAAAATATCAAAACGTGCTTTTCAAGAAAAAAGTAAAAACTGTACTGTATGATAGGCTCGAACCATGCTTTCAGAGTGCGTCATACAATATGTCGCAAATCACAACACATACAGCAGGTTTTATCTTATTGTGCATTCAAGATCTTATGGGTTCTTACGTAAAACCTGTAGAATATCTTGGGTACAAGATAAATTTATTGTCTTGAGGCTGTGGGTGTGGGTAAGAGCAAGAGTGACACCCACACCCACCCTTCAACACTAGACCAAAACTATCCTTTGTAACTTCTTGGCTATGTAGAACTTAGTATCAAGATGTGTCGGATGCATATTAAATTGTGCTCCTTTTGTATAAATCTCTCTGGTAATAAAATGGAAATACTGCATAATGCTCAACTAGTGTTCGAATTCTGAAGTACAAAAAAGGCCTCAAACCATGTAATGTACTCGTGATACATTGATAGTAGAGTTGAAAAGTCAAGAAGCCCTACCGGGCAGTTTTGACAGTGTACTGTTTTTATTAGCAGGGGGTCTGAATTTTGATAGATACCATAAAAAGTTATCACTTTCACAATTTTCAATCAGGACCGTGATTGTGGCCACCTTCGGTGACACAGCTCAAAATTATATTCAAATGAAAACCGCTTTGAAAATGTTGTTTAGCCAAAATATATTTTTGAATCATGCTTTTGATACACCGAAAAGATTCGTGCCGCAGATGTTCATTTCAAATAGATGCAGCAATCTTTATTTTTGCCTAGAAAAGATGCTAGTTTTCGTTCAAGTGTACGTTGTTCGAACGAATTTTTCATCCGCTTTTCTTAACAGAAAAAGCTATGCTATTCCGAATGAAAATTTCTAGAGCACTTCTCCAATCCTAACAACTTTGCGACAGTCCTAGAAATTAGTTATAAGCGTTTGCAAGAGTGCCAATTTTGCTTTTCCAAGAGAATAATATCAGCCAATGTCTCCCTAGCATGATTAAAAAGATAATCTCCTGATAAACTCCTGATTTTTTACGAAAAATTCTCATTTCTAAAATTTGGGTTTGGTAACCCTGCGCTCAGCAAAACAAAGGATTCGAAACCAACATAATTGATATAATTTTATTTGTGATAGATTTTGTTCTGCTTGAATCGTTTCAACAATAATACACAGTCCTGATTAATGTTATTATTTTAGACGGATGGTACATACATGGAATGTTCAAAATGCCAATACAAAAATTCGTTACATGACAGCGTCTGTCGTAAATGTCGTGCTGATTTATATGGCAAAGATATGAAGAGTGGAAAATCAGAAAATTCCTCAACAGATAAGGCTTCTTTCGATGAATACCGTCAGTCGAGTGTAACTGGAGCAGCAGATATAGATCAGAAGTGGAGATGTCGTAAATGTAGAAAGAAAAACCTGAAAACATTGAACAAGTGCACCCGTTGCGAAGCTACTCAATTTTCAAGTGATTCAGACAGTGAGGATTCGAGTTCTAACAGTAAAAAACAATTAAACGAATATCACAATGATGTGAATCGCACTCTTCGGCGTCGGCTATCTGATGATGAATCCAAAGAAAACCTCTCAAAAAAATGGGAGTGTGAAAAATGCACTTATATTAATTTGCATGATGCTCTACGGTGTATAGTCTGCTTGGAAGGGCTTCGGCCTAAACTAATACGTATCGCTGAAAATATCAGTGCTACACAAGCAAGTGCTAAGCAAAAAATGATCGCAATGCCGAATTCATCTGAGCTATCAGAAATTAGAAAAATAGACAAGTCCAAAAATACGGTCTTCACTACAGAAATGCATTCAGAGGGTATGTTTATTTTTACGTTTTGTCTCTGATTTCTTTGAATATCGCATCAACCAGAAACATGTAAATTTGAGGTTCTCCTTCATTTTTCAGGCTTTAGTCAGTATCCTATCTTTCAAAGCATAGCAATGAATAATAGATAGCACCTATGGATATATGATAGGTGGTAAAATACGAGATTATGCCAAAGATCCTTTGCGTTGCTCAGCCTGTCGTAGTTAATCTCATTTATCAGGAGTGGATATAGTTAAATGACTTTCTCTTTTTATATTTCTCTTGGGCTCAACTACAAGAAATCGTCGAATGGTTCTCCTTATTAAATTTTCCGGAAATACAGATGTCTAATTTTTCTCCATCAGTCTACTAACAATCTCAATACTCATAATGCTAATATCAATACCACTAATACTAAATTGTATTGATATTGGTAGTATTCGAATTCTCACATCCCTACTTTGACTATCAGAAGGATCATGTCAATAAGGAGAACCTTTCGGCGATTTCCTGTGGTTGAGTTCAAGAGAAATATTAAGAAAGCTCATTTAATTGTGTGCTTTTCTGATAAATAAGATTATTTATGATAGATTGAGAAAGAGACGATAAACCTTTGAAATAGAATCATTTCTTATTATCTATCTATAGGTACTATTTATTGTTCATTTCTATGCTTCGAAGGATACAAATAGGTAGACACAGGAATCCCGTTCTCCAATCTGGGTATGACCTAACCCAGGTAGTTCGGGTTCGGTGCATGCCTACCAGATGCCTTCCAGGAGACAGGATGATACCGAGAAGGGATGAATAATCATCTATTAACTTTATTCGACAGCAAAGAATGAACTAGAGTTCAAACACTGCATAGCAATAGCAGGAGGAAAATAAGACTGACGAGTAAAGATATGAACGAAAGCCCCAGCACCAACTGAAATCTCACCCAACCCAAATGCCTTCTCTTGAAATTCTGACTAGAACTAGAACTCAACGAGTCTTGATTCTAAGCTTTCTCCTAATCATGCGCTAAATTTCTGAGAAAAATAACTATTTTTTTAGTCATTAGAAAAATCTCAAAAACGACTTGTTTCTCAGTATCAATTTTATTATCCAATCAGTTTTCTCGTTGACATTGAATCTTACAATTGCTACCACGAAGATCAGCTCAGAGGAAGAATTAAACCCTTGTGAAAGAAGTATTTGAGACAGCAACCAATAGACTCAAAGGCAGATGAGCTTCAATTGAGCAGATCTAAACTCAAAAAATAAGACTTTTTAATACAGTCTGATTCATAAGTTATGTGTAGCTATTCATTGCACTAGATCTCGTTTTTGTATTGCATGGAAAATGGTATGAATTCCAATTTTGTTGGAAGTGGTTGAGTGTGTTTTTGTTAAGGGTGTGGGTGTAGTAAATAGACGGCCGTTGTTGTAGATTTAGGCGAACGATCTACGTGCGGATGAGTTTGAGTATGATATTTGGGTAAAATTGTGGCAAACGATCTATTTATTGCTATGAGAGTGTACGCTTGGAACAGGGCATGTGTATGAAGATGATCATGTGGATGCAGGCGTGTACGCTAAGATAAAGATTGGAGTACAAACAAATCCGGACTCTCCCTAAAACCCACATCCAAAATGGAAAAATAACGCTCTTCGATTTAAAGTTATGTCATTTTCTTTTATGAAGACCAATTCTGAAAATGTCTAAAAGTATCTGATTTTGTAGAGCTTTGTTCAATCTTCCAGAGTCAATCAAAACCCCATTTAATACTTTTTCTCTATTTAGATATTGTGAAAATAGTGCGTGGGTTGATAGATGTATTTTAAAATTTTTATACTAACCTTGATAGATTTTTCATTACTACAGCAAGGTTTGAATCTTGCGGGCTGCAATCCTCACCAACGATTGAATAGTGAGTGAGCCGTTAGTTGACACAATTTTCGATTCGAAATACCTCAGTAGGGAGCATAATATATGTGTTTCTTCTATGTACGAATTATTCATTTATATACAAAATCAGATCTCACTGTTTGAACAGAACTACCTGTAGATTCTTTCTAATTGGCTTAATTTTGGTATCAAACGATTCCTCGTAAATTTTGCAGATAGTGAGCCATAAACGAACCGAAACTGATTATCCCCCAAACTGTCGCTTTATACATCCCGTCCTTTCAAGACGAGTTTCTGTTTTTTATTTTTCAGTATATATCTAAAAAATGGTCATAACTTTAACGACCTATGAGAACGGATCATTTTAGTCTTTTTGTAGCCTAGTGTAGGCGTTCTTGTAGGTCCAATATGAGCTTAAACGATGCGGATCAGTCCGAGTAGTTCATTCTTAAGTACCACTCTTCAGAAATGAACCGACTAGAAGCTAGAATGAAGCCCGCTTTAATACTGCCCATCCCCTTCATTATGATGTTGTTACTGTATAATAAGTAGTATGATTTGTAGTGCTTGTCGGTTTGACATATTCAATAACTTTAAATCTTCTTGACAAATTACGAAAGTAGGTATGCTTCCTGTCTAGAAATCTCTCAAAGTTGAAGAGATGGAGAACTATTTTTATCATACGTCAACAAGGATTGTTTAAGTAAATCTCGTCAATTTTTTCTCTGTCTTCATCGGTATTTCATACATAAATTTGTTTTTACATCAACCGATCTGGTCTTGTGCGAAAATCTTTTACAAGTTCTGGTTTTGATTCACGGTACATAATGGTTACTTTTGAATGGAAAATCTGGATGGAAAACTACAGTTACAACTTGGGGTGGCACTTTCACTTTGCTTTAAAATTTATAAGTTAAAGTTAAAATTTAAAATGTGCAAAGAAATCTTTGCTCTAAGAAAATTATTTTTACCATAAAAGAACAAAATTCATATAGAAAAAGTTATTTATTAATAAAAAATATTTTTTTAATGGAAGAAATACAGTAAAACCTCTCTATAATGAACATTTGCGGGACCCTTCAAGAAGTGCTCATTAAAGGAGGTGTTCTTTATAAAGAGGTTTTGTATTAACTGAACTCTTACATGTATACAGTTCATGTTTAGTGATGCCGATTGGTGTTTACTAGGCTTGCGTATCAGAATTCACCACAAATAACGTAAAGCAAAAACAAAGAGTATTTCTTTCATCTAGCAGCTATACTTAATATTCAATATTTATGAAACAAAGTTTAAAAAAATATTCGTTTCATTTCTTACACATATCTATTTAATTTCTATGAACAAAATCGTCGATTGTTGTCTGTTCGACTCCTTTCGAGTCAATGAAGAGCTGAGTGAGCTGGGAAGAATGTAGTTGTGATTGTTGAGTTGCAGCTAAAAGGTGCAATCGTCCGACCAATTCCATGGCCTCGATGACCTTGGGTGGTGTTTTAGTTGGCATGTCGTCATCTTCATCGTTGTTGTGGCGTTGTTCATCGACGATGATCAGGCTATTGCCGATGTCGTTCCATTCGTTGAAAGCTGGAATCTCTTCGTCCACTTCAATGAATTCAGTGACTGAGAGGCTTTGTCCACCGATGTTGAGATGAGCAAGAAGTAAATCTAGATTTTGTAAGGCTGTCGAGATATCGTTAGTAAGAATTTCTTCGCCGGAATTAGAGTCACTATTTATTGTAGTACTGCCTACGTTTTTTATGCTTGAACAGACAAAGTCTGTCGTTCGGAATGTGTTACGAATTGTCGATTGAGATCTTATATTTGTCAGCACGTGTACGGTACGAACACTTCTCTTCATTTTCACGAATCAACTGCATTTTTTCAGAAAGGGTTAGTGTTTGTTTCGTCGTGATCACACATTCGTAAATAGAAAAGTACTCTATCCTTTCAGATGTAAGCTATCAACTTTACGCGGACTATTCATTTTCGTTGTTCCTTTGTTCTATACATACGACGAATTTTCTTTCTGATCAATAGACTAATTATTGTAACACTGTTTAAGAATACGCGTTATTTTTTTAACTGGAGGGACCAAAAACAGCGTTCATTGTTCAGAGTTGGGAGGTGTTCATTATATAGAGGTACATTTGCAGCAAGAATTGATCGGGGGGG
>OENM01001512.1:6784-17792 GCA_900239745.1 Rotaria magnacalcarata | reverse complement strand
GGGCGAGATACGCGTTCAAATAGGAAGTGTTCACTTATAGAGGTTTTACTGTACTTTTATGGAGAAAAATTTACTTTTACTTTTATTTTCGTTTAAGTTAGTGTAAAGTACGGATTTATTTAAGTATTTTAAAGTTTAAGTGCCACTCCTAGTTACCACGCTTCTTGATTAATCATCAACGACTTATAGTAATTAGATAGGCATACCCCAGTGCTTTCTATCGAATTATTTAAACCACTAGTCTGAGTTGCCTTCTTTTCTCCTCAAGTTACTAAATAAAGAACGAAATATCTTGCTGCTTGAAGCGCATAGTAATCATACGCTTTTTCTCGTTCATTTTAAATTCAATTTCAAACTTTTAGACCATGATGAGTCTTTTGAGACTAAATATTCTGTGTCTCCAAACATTGCAAACGACTCGGCAATGAAGCGTAACTTTTCAACTGATCACAATATTAAGGATAAGACTATTTCTAAAATCATCGAAGGTGCAACGTGCCAGCAACTAAACCCAGAGACTAATTTGAATCAAAAAGGTCTGGTTTACTTTTAATTCAACATACGTAATTCTGATAATGCTCTGTTGTTATAGACATAAAGCATGGTGATCGATTGCCAGCGCAATCGACCGCGAAGGACAAGCTTTTAATTGATCAACTTAGTAAAACTACTGTTTATATTCCAGACTTGTTCTTTGATATTTCGGATTCTGAATTAGAAAAGACGATTAAATCACGCTTACAAACCACTAATTGTATAAACGCATTGAGCGTTCGGTGTGATTCTACGATTGGTGTGGGCATTATTCAATTATCAAACGAAGACGATAAAACGCGTCTCATCACTCATATTCAAAGAATTGATCTCTCTACAGATAGTAAGATTCAAATCAGTTTCGTCGACGAGATTGAATTTATTTCTTATATTGTTTTCCAAAATCAAAACGATTTACCTACCTCAGAAACCATTAGTGACCGATGGTCGGAACTACTCAAGTCTCATCGACGGCCTGTATTTGAAGTCTTGTCGGTTGGATTTCCTCACATATTCAAAATCACATCGTATTCGATTGATGAACTGAAAAGTGCGATTTTGCACGACATCATTAGTATCAAACATCAAGTTGGACATATTCATGCTCAACGTAATTGTTCTTTTCTGGAGAATTTGCCATCGGATCTCATTAGTAAAGGACCAGACTATCTATTTGCGTGTATTGTCACTCAATCTGAAATGCCAAAACAGGCCCGTTTGGACCACCATACATGTAAAAGAAAGGCTGATGAGCTCTTCGCCAAAATGAGCAATCCGTCGGCTGAACTGAAAAAATTACGATCATTCTTTTATATTCAATTTAATAAAGAGACATCTACTGTCATTATCCTTGCTTCGAATTCACAACGAAAGTGGTTAGATATGGAATGCGTCAGTGTGGGTGATAGTTTTGTTTTTAAACAATCGAGCATCGCTTTTCGTCTAATTATTGGGCCGGTACCGGCCGATCTCAATTTGGAGACTATCAGCAAACAACGCATATTTCAAAAGTCAATCAAAACTGGCACTGCTCAGTTCGTCGGCGAAAATCTCATAGTTGAACTTACGGATAAGAAAGTATATGAACAATGCTTGACCACCGAAGTACTACAGGTGAAGCACAAAGGCAATCGTTTGACATTATCTCTCCAATCGTACAGAGCATTAGATAATTTAGACGGAAGTGAGTTCACCATCGAGAATTGGTATGGAACACATATGCTGGAGTACATCGATCGCAAAGTTGACATTGGTCAGTTTGATCCTAAAAATGCCATCTTTCGACTCAAGTGGAATGCCAAAATATGGCTGAAAGAATTAGAAAAAAGTGAAAAGCTTGAAGACAGTCGAGAGAAACGACATCGTGATGGTGTGCGACGCATGCTACGAGTGACTGTCATGGGTAACACTCTGGGCATACTTCGTGAACAAAAGTACGAAAGCACTGATCAGGAAAGGACACAAGTAAAATTGGAGTCACTCTCACCCCTGATCACTGTCATCTACAAGCATGAGTCTAAGCTCGATTATTCCTCTGAGAAACCATTTCCCTTACAAACTCCGTACAAGTTGACACAAGTACGAGTCGTTAATGAAGATTGTTTGATAGTTTATGATAAATTGGCCTCTGATAGAAAGAGACCTGTCCTGCTGAACATGGCAAATGCGTTCACGCCAGGAGGTGGCTATCGAAAAGGAGACAATGCCCAAGAAGAAAATATATTTCGTCGTTCAAATTATTGCGTTAGCCTTGATCCTGACTTAGATCCTCAACTTCAAAAGACCTATGGTAGCAAAGTGTATTATTGTGATGATCATGGAGAACGCAAGGAAATGCGCAAAGATCAATCTATGTATCCGATGGATGAGTATGGAGCTATCTTTACAACAGGTATACTCGTTTTTCGAGACACTGAAAAAGAAAAAGGCTATTGTCTGCTATCGAAACCAATACACAATGTGTCGGCCATTGCTTTGGCCGCCTACCGTGATCCAGACGTCACGAAGGAAAATTGCCTCACTAGAAAATTTGCTGTTCGGACGCGGAAGAAAATCGAAAATTTATTTTCTATTGCTCTAGTTAATGGATATGACACTCTCGTACTCTCTGCTTTAGGCTGTGGCGCATTCAAGAACCCGTGAGTTGTTAGAAGATCATATTATTATTATTTTCTTCATTAATACTCATTCTAGGCCCAAGCATATAGCGCTAATCTTCAAATCTGTAATTCTTCAATTTGCTGGCTTTTTTAAAGAGATAGTCTTTTCTATAATTGATGATCACAATACTGGCAACCATCTCAATCCGAATGGTAATTTCGCTCCATTTCAAGATGTTCTTGACAACTTAATTGTGTCTCCACCTTCCACTCAGGTTAAAGGAATGACTATTGGACCGTATCTTATATCTGAGATGAAAAGAAGTGGAAAGATATTGGTCAGTGAGATACTTATCAATACAATACCACCGTGCGACTATGCGGCTAGCTGCAATAGACAAAACGATCAGCAGCACCTTCGTGACTTTTCGCATCCACCTAAGTGTCCGTTTGGGTCAGAGTGTACTGAAACAAAGGATGACGTGCATTTATCGTGTTTTATTCATCCTCAACATTGTCGGGAGGGTGGTCAATGTGTCAAAGAAGATGAACGTCATTTGTCTGATTTCGATCATCCGAACTTTTGTTCGGATGAGGGAAATTGTACGAATATGACACTATCACATTTAAATCAGTATCGCCATGTACCCTTGTGTCAGCATGGTCTTGACTGTGATGAATTATTAAGAAAATCCGCTGCACACATTCAAAAATTGCGGCACTGCCGAAAAGCATGTCGATTCGGAGGAAATTGTATTAATTTTCATGATCTAAAACATATTCGCGCCGAGACTCACCCATTCAAGGACCCGTGCCCTTTAACGCCATATGCTTGTGTATCTTATGTTCGTTACTTGCAGAGAGAAGAAAAAAGTGACCGGGATGAATTCAAAGATATCGAAAATCATTGTCTACGTTACGCACATGTCTGTCCATGGGGACGACAGTGCAACGATTCCAGTGAGAAACATTTGGAGGTAAGCATTCATATAGCACGAGAAATGTGCCCCAATAGTAAAAATTGTACTGAAATGATGAATGATGAACACTTGAATGCGTTCACTCATCCAGGCATTCGCGATATTCGTTAAGGGTTATTCTCAAAGGCCATACATCATTGAGAGGGGGAGGCAAGCAAAGACCAATAAAAAGTGACTGAGGATGGCGTAGAAGAGGAAGAGAGTGAAACATCTGACATTGATTTCTTTTCACGGGGGGGGGGGGGGGGGGGGGGGGGGGGGGTGGGGGGGGGGGGGGGNCCCCCCCCCCCCCCCCGCCTGAGCAATGACAACATAGTAGTTACTCATTTACGCATTACCCCACAACCATATAAAATATGTTTTGTTTTATAGAAAAAGAAACCTTTTAATCGGGCAATCTAAATGACAAGAAACTAGTTCCGAACTCGATGAGAACGAATATGAAATGCTTCTTAAATGGGAGTCAATGAAAGAAGTATAGTATAAAAAGCAGAAAAGTGGCTCTAGGAATAGAAGCACCTCAGAGAATACTCTTCGTTACAATACTGCCGAATGGCACTAGCGCATTGTCGAAAAGTCATATCTATATTTTTGAACAGTTTCAGCTGTTTTGAAATATGGCGTTAGCAACTAGCAGTCGTTTACATGTTTATAGATGTAGATACTTGTCTTTTATCTAAATATTAATTTGTTTATGTTATTTGAGTCAACTTTGTTTAAATGATTGTGAATTAAAAAATTGATACGGAAGTATAAAGGGCAATATTACATAAATTGTAGATCTCGGAAAAGTGCAAATACAGCAAGTAAACGTATTTTACTTGCATTTGAAAAAAATTACAAGTAGTTTTATTTCTCGACGAGCAAGTATAATTACTTGTATACCTGTGCTTGATTACGAAAAAATTAATTAGTTTTGTATTTTTACATGATGTGTAAGCATATAATTATGTCATTCATAGTGATACCTACCGCTTAAAAGGTTCCAGGAGCGCTGTAGTATTATGTGGTCAAAATTCAAATAAAAATGACAACATATACATGCACCTCTTTCTGTCGTCACTGTAGGGTACATGTAAAAATCGTCTGTTTTCATTATTTGAGTTCCTTCAAATGATGGACGATATTCATACATGATGGTGATCATAAGGGTCACTGTCACAGATCAGTAAAACTGTCCATGACATTCAGAAAAATCTAGATGCATTCAGATCTACGATTTACAGGCACGAACGGAATATTTCTTCGTTGAGTTTTCCAATCATTTATGAGAGTTTTGCAATATTGACTTGACAGATTTTAATATGGAATTTTTTCAACATTTTCAAATGTCAATTAGTTCTCAGCCGATCATCTGTCATTCTGATGAAATACATCGAAAACATGAAAAACTGTATCTAAACGAGTTTTAGATTTAAAAAAAATTGACACAGATCTAAAATTCATTAAAAATTTTATTTAGTTCATATTTATTTAGTAAATGGCTAAATTACTTAATCGAATGAACTCCAATATTGAGAACGTCTTCTGATGTAAATCATAGTGGACGGTTCAATATTTTAAATATTACACTTTGCAGGTTTAAATGGTTGCCAAACTAGCATTGCATTCTATATCCTGATAATCAATACTTTCGGTAACAGTCTAGAATGTCCTTGGGGAAAATGTTCGTTACGAAATGTGCTCGTGAGTTGGTCCTCGGAAAAAAGTTCTTTAGACAAAATATCCTTAGGAAAAATGTCCTTGATACATGGTCCTTCTTGATTTAGTCCTTCGAAAAAATGTCCTCCATTATGAAAATGTCCTTTTACTAAAATAAAAATAATGCTAGATGATAATGTTTAACATGCAATTTAGTTTATTATAACGGATAAAATTTCATTTTATTTTTCATTCGCAACAAAAAACGAAAGTTCTCGTAATAAATCTTGCGGTGTAATTTGGTTATTGTTGAACCGATTATATAATTCTGTGATTCCATTGTTCAGCGATTGTGATCGATCGTTTTGTAGGAGGTTGCACTCCAGCATTTACTTGAGTAATTAAATCATAGATCATGTGCTCACTTATTTTCGAATAGAATCGATGAGCAACCGTATATTGGGATGCGCTTTTTGTAAGCGCCTTCTGAACTTGTTGTTGTACCCTAAAAAGATGTGACAGCGCTACTTCGAGTAAACAGCTAATGTAATATCATTGTATACCTTCACTAAAATTATTCATTTTTTCAGGAACGTCGAAAACATCCCACGTTGATATTCGACGCATCCAATAATCATTCACATATTTGAATGAATCAGCTAATTCATCTCGTTCAGAATCACTTAGTTCTTGCCCAAGATCAGCAGATAATGATGGAACATATGTACAGGTACTAAATCAAGTGCCATCATTTGTTGAATAGAACTACAAATCATAATATTATCTGTATAGTCTGATGATAAACCAAGCGTGTGAACCTTTATATATATGGCCTATGCGTATGTTTTTTTCTGTGAACTATAAAATAAAATAATAAAAAATCATATTTAAAACAATATGAAGTTTGAAGCTGCTGTTATAGTTCTTAAATTTATTATCAAATTATTACTCATGAATCAAAATAATTATATTCAGTATCACTCGGAGTATGTTTGAACCACAGCGCCATCTACATTTCAGTAACATTATGTTTCAACAACAATTAACGACAATGACTTTTTCATATAACGGACCATTTTCCGAGGACATTTTTCACGAAGGATCTTTATTCTGCAGGACATTTCTTGAAGGACATTTTCTAAATGACATTCTAGCCTGTATACATACTTTCGACCAGAGTGATGTCGTATATGTCACTACGAAATTAAAGAAATATGCATGCATGAAAGAAAGAGCAGTCGCATCTAATTATTTTCAAGGTGCTGATGGTTTACAAGTAGTCGTGCATAGTATTTTGTTTCTACTACGTATTTCTATTTAAAATACCAAAATCAAAGTGACGAACGATGGCACTAGTGCATTTCGTTCCGATAAGATAGTTGTATATAAAGTAGAGAGTATATTAATTGAATTAAGTGCTTTAGTTCAATATGTTGCTAATTCACTACCTTTATAAATGTATTCTTTTATAATAATAGCACTCTTTGTTATAATACAACTTTTTTTCGAAAAATGACAAGAGTGTTAATTTACAATATATTTTTTAAATTTAAATTCCCCAAAAATTAAAGTTAAATTCTAAATAAAATTCTACGAAGTTAAATTTATAATAAATTAAATGTTTTTGAATTAAAATGTAATTGAAATATAGCTTTTTACGTAAAAAATATAATTTTCTTAAATTTTAATTCAAGAGAAATTATTTCTTGTCTCAATAATTTTTCTTAAATTAAAATGTGTCACCTCTCAAAAGTAATATCAAAAGAATACTATAGGCTTACAGAATTGGATTATTTATTTTAACGATCGCAGTGTCAAGAACCCAAAAATTCATTTCAAAAATTTCAAAAACAATTTCATCCAATAGTCGAGCAGCAGTGCAAATCACAGAAAATTATCCTTGAAATTACTGAACGAATTATACAGCTCAAGAGAGAGCACATTTTTCTTTCATTACTTCTTGGTTTTTCTTAGCTCCAGATTTCATCAGAAATCGTCTTCTTAAATGACTTGAGTTGACTTTCATTTGATAGCAGACTATTTGCAATGTCACAGAAGAATTCTACAGAACTAAATACTTTTTTCAGTTATTTTGTTATGGAATTAGATCATTTTTTCTTCAAAACGAATCTATTATCCATCGTATCGGTCTAGTTATTATTCCATAGAGAGTAAATGTACGTGACTAATTGAATAACATATTGAACAAAATCACTTAATTCAATTAATGTGCTCTCTCCTTTATATACGACTAACTTATCGCAACGAATTTTCATTGCGACGAATTGCCTTGCGACGAAATAAACGCAACGAAGTGAGCGGTCACCTTTAATCGACTTCATACTTTGAAACAGATACTCGGTGATGCAATCGTGTGTTTTTTATTTTGATCATTATTTAAAGAATCGAAATGACTCACATTTAGAGGAGCAGTTATCCTATTCCGCTATGTTGAACATTCCGGAACCTGTTCCGCCTCCAGAATCAGTTCTATCTATTCTGAAATTAGGTCAAACCTGAATTTTGTCCGGTTCCGGAATCACTTCGAACGATTCCCGGAATTGCACGGAATTCAGTTCAAGTCCGGAATCACAATTTGTATCACTATTCTATCTTCTCCTGCTTATGTAGTAATGACCCAGTTCCGCTCCGGAATTCCGGAAAATGTATGGAATTGGTGGGCAGTGATTATGGAAATTCCTGAATTGTATTGAAAGTGACAAACAGAATTTAAAGGAATTATATGGGATTGGTTTTGTGCGCGGAACTGGTTCTGCAGTGTTCAACATTGCAGAATAGGATGTATTCTCATTTAGAGATAGCTTTGAATGCAAAATAGAATAAGCTTAACAAATTTATATGAGAGCTGTACCAGTTCTCTTTACGCTATCAGCAAGAGCGCAAACTTACTTATTACTCTAACGCTGTCAACTGAAGATTTCAATTACAAACAAATAAAAAATAGTGGGAATAAAGAATTATTTCGTGCATCAAGTTAAATATGCGAAGTTCAATTGTTTTTTACTAAAATGTAAGCCCGTAAATATTCGCCTTACACTAAAACTATAAGTAGGAAACACTTTTTTCTCAAGTACAAGTTAAAATACTTGCGTCCGACCTCTGATAGATTGCTCAGGATAAATAGGGAAAACTCATTAACAAGGAAGAAAATTCCCCAAACATTTGTATATGTAAACAGCTTCGAGGTCAATCCGATGTAGAATCGCTTTGTTGTAAGTTTTGAATCCTTTTGACCGGAAGCTGACTCTATCCACAGAGGAGGGAGGAAATGGTTGCCAAAAACGTGACACGGCGAGGAAGAGCTTGAGTAATCGCCATAACCTGATGACGTCCTATCCAGACATCCTCGTATCGCTGCCGGTCTGTGGCTAGTGAATGTCAAGAAAGAGGCAATTCTTCACACATAACAAAATTTCGCCATGTTCACACGTTAGATTCTTTCGGAGCAACACACTGTGCAAACCTGAACAAGGATAGAGATTTTGTGCAAAATCAGATTGCAGCGATTGACCGTATTCGAGCCTACGTAGAGCAAAAGCTTAAAATGAAGTGGTCAAACGTGAATGTTCCTACTAAAGTTCTAAATTGGGTTCGTTCGTTACGTCCTATGCATCGGTGTTCACCAACTATCTTTGAATCTATTCTTGTTCATGGCCACATTATGAGCCGTGGTCATATGGATCACTTAAAAAGTTTCCAATTTGTCGCTCAGACTGTTGAGCAGCATAAGCGCATTCGGAAAATTCTCAAAGGTCAAGTGAATGCTTTTCAAGACAGAGTGCGTGCTTTTATTGATGCACTCGTTAAAATTGAATTTGACAAGGTATATGTTGGTGGTAGTAAGACTTCTACAATTACGGACGATAGTAACCAGGAGTATATTGCCCGACGAGAAGAACAGGCTTTGAACAAATTTTTACAAGCGAAGGATGTGAACGATATAAGACTTTGTGCCATTGAGATTGCTCAAGCATCAATTCAGCTGAACTCGAAGAAAACGGGCATCGGTTTTCCTTCAGACAAAGATCTGGGAACTGATCAGCACGTATTTGGTATTTTAGGGCCACATACTGGGACCTATTATGGTGATATTGTTATCATTTTCAAGCGCGAACTTATGCAACATCCAGATGCAAACTTTAGTCCGTTGGCAGCCACTACTTACAAGTCAGGTAAGGCAATTGGTTTTCATCCGTGGTTAACGGACTGTAAATCAGATTCGGGCCGAATCGCACAATTCCATGGATCCAAGCTTCATTGCGCAACCCCTGGATACGAACAAGCCGCAGCTTTAGAATTGCTAGCCATTGCTGGTCTACAGAATCACACAATGAATGAAAATCTCGAAGATATCATAGAAAAGTGGCTTGATCTTGATTCACATCAAGTCTTTGAAGCACATTTACCGAAATTAATACCTCTTCACTATATTGAACACGTCTATATACCACAAAATGTCTTTAACAGTCTATCGAAAAAGGCTCAGCAAAACGCAAAGAAACTATTCGAACGTATTCTTACGATCGCCAAGTACAATGTCGATCTCGACGTTGATCCAATGGCCTTTCACAAGCCTGATGCATCGAGAGTCGAATATCAGAACTATTGTCTCAATCAAATGCTTTCTCACATTCAATCATGTCCAGTATCACCTGATTTACTTCTCAATTACGGCACAACTATCACTCTCTCGGCAAGCCATTTTCGAACTCAAGCAGCCATTCCAATGACGATTTCTCAATCATACAAACGATCTGTGCAAAATACTGGCAGTATTAAAGTGTCTGACGACGTTGTCTACATCTATTTTAAGACACTGAAAGGTGATTTTATGCTAATAATCACTAACGAAGCTATCAACACTTCTGACGCTCAAGATAATATACAATATCTGATGTGTTATATTGCACCGACTCCTGATGATACCAATTTTGACAACTACAATGAGCAGTATTCATACATCAGCAATTTCCCACCTGAACTTCATGATACTGTGATTCAGACGAAAAAATTCCAATCTGCATCCAACGTCTTTCACAAAGGCTGTAACAATGACGACGCGATTCTGTATTGCCTTAAAATGAAGCGGAAAACTGGTGAAATTTCAGTAATACACGCTGGTGCTAATGGTATCTACATGCATGTTAGTTTGGAGTGTAAATTTGAGCGTGATCAGCTCGACTTGAATGCTCTTGACTATGTCTATATTAGTACCGGCTCGCAGAGCGTACCGATTCAAAATCTAACAATCCAGCATAGTCCATTACCTCATGTACATCCAACATTCGATAAGGAGTTCAGAAGTACTATTAATATCTCCAATTCAGACGGCATCGATCTCCATTCGAAAGGTCCAGGGGCTGCAAAAATGTACCGTGGCTATCCTGGTAATGACGAATGGCAGCAGGATGTTCATCATAGCGATATACCCAAAGAGCTGGAAGTTCGAGGAGAATCCCATGAATATTATAAGAAAAGAGAGCGCTCAAAAGATGCTGATGAAACTGACAAACCGAAATCACCTGAATCTCCGAGCATCGGTCGTAAAGCTATCAACTTCTTCAAACGTATTTTTGGATCACCGGACGTGAAAGAAAAACAGTCTAATCAACCAAATGGATTTCCTGATAAACCTCCGAAGCAGCCTCGCTCGCCACGATCAAAGCCATACGAACTGCCACGACGGCGATTTCATGAATCAGACCGATCACGACCACCGTCACCATCATCACC
>OENM01001511.1:15633-32784 GCA_900239745.1 Rotaria magnacalcarata | reverse complement strand
ATGGTAGCCAAAGGCACACAAGATCGACGATCATCATCGTCAACAAAAGCCGCAACCACATCAACAACTACAAAACGAACACGAATATCATCTGCTAGTCATGATAAAAAAGTACTATTTAGTCTTATTTTCTCAAAAAAAGAAATATATCAACGGTACAATTATAGAAAGTCGCCAAACCAATTGGTATATGCGGATTTTGTTTGGGTGATAATGAAAAAAATGCAAATGGTGTTTCAGAAAAAATGATAAATTGTGCAGAATGTGGAAATTCAGGTATAATTTATTTCGAATTTCGTGAACATATACCGATCGCAAACAATGATTTCTCTAGGACATCCATCATGTTTACAATATTCAGAAAAATTAGTAAAAAAAATCCGAACAATTCATTGGCAATGTATCGATTGCAAACGATGTATTGGATGT
The DNA here is from genome assembly GCA_900239745.1 of Rotaria magnacalcarata. Lineage (NCBI taxonomy): Eukaryota > Metazoa > Rotifera > Eurotatoria > Philodinida > Philodinidae > Rotaria > Rotaria magnacalcarata. The sequence continues at coordinate 32,355 of OENM01001511.1, read as the reverse complement.
AATAAAAGTGATGATTCAGTATGGAATGAAAATCTTTTTATCAGTAATTTTTTTGTTAAACTGTTTTTATATTCATCTAGCTATTATTCTGTGATTTTTGTGATGCTGGTGTACATCCGAAATGCTGTAATCCACCATTGAACAGCATTCCTAAAGGTGATTTTGCTTGTAATGTTTGTCGTGATGAAATATTATTATCACCACCAAATAAAAATCTATCGTCATCGTCATCATCATCAACACGTTCTCGTCGTAGTATTAATTTAAATGATGACGATGATGACATAGCGAATTTTTTCATACCAAACAAACAGAATCTTAACAATATTCGACAACAATCTGTACAAAAAGCAATGAAATATTTACGTGAAAATAAAACAATAAAATCAACGAATAAGAAATTACTCAAACGGATTCATGCAACAACATTGAATACAAGTGCAATCAAAGAAAATGATGAATTGTTAGCGGAAACAATTTTATCATCATCGAAATCACCACGAATTAGGAAAAAACTTTTGTCTGAAGATTTATGTTCAGAGTATGAAATTATTTTTTTCCACCATAAACAATCATGTATTCATTTTTGTCTTTAGTTCTCAAACGAGTACACCTTTATTAACACGTCAGTTATTAAATAAAAAGTCATTTACAACAGAACCATTGAGTCCTCGAATGATTTCTGAATCAGATAATCATCCGATTGAAGAATTAAGTAAAACACCATTATCAAAAGCATCGAATAAACGCAAGCATTCAACAAATTCTTTGTCGCCTATTTCGAATACACCAGCAATTGTAAAAAAACGAGTGAAAAATGAATCCCAATTGAAAAAACAACATTCAAAGTTAAATAATAATAATAAGAAACGAAAAGAAAGTTTAACTGAAGATGATCCATCAGATGACGATAAACAAATGGAATCTACAGCTGATAAACGACGGTTCAATTTAGATCTATCTAGTACGTGCAGTAAATAGTAGTATGAAAAAAATTTCAATTCACTTTTTTTTTAGAATATAAAAACCCGCCGGCATTTATTAAAGATGTACTACCAGATAATATTATTGAGAATGATATTTATTTATTTCTTGAAGCACGTAAAGATGCTTCTAAACTTATAACAGATGTAATTCACAATCAAAATTGCTTTTCTTTTGTAAATGAAAGTTGTATTTTTTTGTAGTGCTCTGATAAATTTCATTGTTCCAGTGAGACAGTCGTTGAAGATACAACGAGTTCATCCCGTTGGCCACCTTATATTGTATTCGGTTCAAATTTATTGAAAACTTGGTATTCATCATCGTATCCTCAGGAATATGCACGTGTACCACGTTTATATATTTGTGAATTCTGTTTAAAATATATGAAATGTGAACAAGTTTATGAACGACATTGTGTAAGTATATGTGCTCTAATCCTTTTTATGAATTTTGTTTCTCTATTTATTATAATAGAAAAAATGTACTGCATTTCATCCACCGGCCAATGAAATCTATCATCAAGATGATCTATCAGTTTTTGAAGTTGATGGAAATATAAATCGAATTTATTGTCAAAATTTATGTCTTCTTGCAAAATTATTTCTCGATCATAAAACACTTTATTATGATGTTGAACCATTTTTATTTTATGTCCTAACTAGAAATGATTCGAAAGGTTGTCATTTTATTGGTTATTTTTCAAAAGAAAAACATTGTCCACAACGATATAATCTTTCATGTATAACTGTATTACCTAATTGTCAACGTCGAGGTTATGGTCGATTTTTAATTGAATTAAGTTATTTACTTTCACAAAAAGAAGGACAAGTTGGTACACCTGAAAGACCATTATCGACGCTTGGCGCACAAACATATCAAGCATATTGGAAAATAAAAATTGTCGAACTATTACTGAATTATTTTAATGAAAATAAACAAAAATGTTTATTAAAAACGATTATGAATGAAATAGGAATGGCCATTGATGATATTATTGAAAGTCTACAAAATTTAGGTGTTTTAACAATGAAATCAAATGGAAAGTAAGTTTATATAATCTATCTATGAGAACTTTGAGTGACCATATCGTCTCGTTAAAAAAATTTCTAGGCCTGTTATCAATGCTAATGTGGTGCAATTAGAAGCGATGCTTAAAAATGAAAAAATCAAACATGCACATTGGGTTGCAGTTGATAGTGAATATTTACGTTTTACTCCTGTACTTACACCACTTCTATTAACAAATGAAGAAAAAGCTGTCGAAAAGGAAGTGAAAGAAATTCAAATTGTATTTAAACAAATGGGTCGAGATGCTGTTGAGTAAGTTTTAACAAAATAAAAATACAGAATTATATTTTGATCGAACTGTTTTTTTTTCTCTAGAGCGGCATTATTACAAGCTGAATCGAACGATGGTTCAAATCCTAATGAAACAGTTCGGTATATTCGAAGGAGAAAAAATGGACAGAAACGTCGTTCAATTCTTGTTAAACGTCGAACACCAATTAATAAACCACTTAAAAATGAATCAATTATTACTCATGATGATAGTTGTATAGCTGATAAAACCNTAGATGATAACGATGAACATTCTCAGGAATATAAACCTCGTCGACCATTATCTATAAGAAACGAATCTACGGAAGAAGAAACATCTGCTCCCGTAGTACTTTCACCGGAAATCCTTTTTAAACCACCAATATTGAAAGAATTGAAACTTGATCAATTTCTCAAAGTTATTCCACCTGAAGTGGATCCATTGGCGAACGAAGAACCTGAAACTAAAAATGAAAACAGTGAAGAAATCCATTTACAGTCAAGAAGAACTAGAGGCCCGTGTGAAGAGTTGGACTTCAAGATTATAGGAAAAATTGATTTAATTGAAAATTTGGATTGCTATTTAAATTATTAAATAAAAAACGAATTACTTAAGTTATAAACTCGAAACATTAAGCATATGAAATTCATGAAAAAATCTCCCGATATACAACATTATCTGTTACTGTTTGCTCATTATCCGTTTTTCCCTGTCTAGTGGTATATATTACTTGAAATTTCAAAGCATTAGATTCCGTTACTCGAACATCCTGTATAAAACTGACCGTGAGAAAAGCATGGTTCTGAAAGATAGAGGCCAACTTTATCAAAAGTTTGACATTGAGTCTTATTTATTATCATCGCATATGCAAGCCGAACTGGAAACTGGTGTCTAACGAAATTGAATGGAAGTGCTGGATCATTCAATGTATCCAAAGAAATTCTAGGGATAAAGTGAACAATTCCAGAAAATGCACCAGTAATAATTTACAATTGAAGTACATTTTGACGAAAGGCTCTAAGAATCATTCTAGTTCCTTTGCATAGTCCTTTGTGTACCGTAAGATTTCTCAAAAGCATTACTATACAACCGACTTTTAATTTTAATTTATACGGTGCTAATCCAGATGGATTCAAATTCAAAGTATTAAGAAATTCAACCGGAATATTGACTTGTCAATCATGATCGTCTACATCATCATCATTTTTTTATAGAGTCAATCGCGTAAAAACTCATTTATTCAACATCAGTACAGGTAAAACTACTACCAAAAATATCTGTAACTATGTCATTAGATATTAAAGAAATCGGAACTTCAACTGAAAATTGACTTTTAGGTATTTATGGTAAATGTATCATTCCATCACCGATATCTAAAAGTCATTTAGAAAAATTAGGGTTTGTGATAGCTCGCATATTGCGTATTAATCTGAATTTTTGAAAAAGAGGTCAAACAGAAGATTTTTCGATTGTTGAAGCAATAGTGGCACATCGAGATCCTTTTCTAACAACTGGCAGAACTTGCCGAAAGGCACTTGAACACCCATCAAATCTTGAAATATTAAATCAACTATTTCTAAAGCTGTACCTGGTGCCATATGGGAGCTTCATCCCAAATAAGCAAATCTATCGATTTTAAAAATTCATTTTTGACTTGAGTATATCTAGGAAATTTTACAGTAGAAAGATCTAAGGGTAAACTAAAGGCTGAATGGCATGTAACTCCACCTGGCAATAAAGTAGGAGCTATTCCTGTCCATGCAATGATTAATGTTTTTTTACCGATGAGATCAACTTTTTGAATGAGTGCACGATACAAAAAACATTTTGCTGCTTCCTCCGGGACCATCAAAATAAAAAAAACATTTCTGCGAGTTCAAACCAACTAACGATTTTAAAATAGTATATGCAGCTAAAAGTTGATCACCATTAAGATCATTCCACAATAAATTATTTTCGCGATCTGATATATCTTCGAAATTAGGAAATGGTGAGAATTGATTACAATCGAAACCATTTTGGTGAATTTCCATTTTTATGTCATTAATGCATAGTTACAATGACAAATAATTGTGGCTAATAACGATCGTAAACATTTAGGCATCATATAACCGGATGCTTCGAACATACAATTATACCACTCATTTGAATCATTGATCAAACCTCTAACTCGTGCTACATCTTTGTACGTCGAATAAGTTTGTCCATTAAACTTTCTAAGATTTTCAAAAGATGTAGCGTCTGGACCTTTCACCGAGAGCGAAATTAAACGAAGATGATACAAATCTACATCTGTAGGAGATACAGAAATAATTCTAACGATTGTTCTCTCTCCGCAGTGGCGTAGCCAGGGGGGCATTAGGCAATTGCCCAATGTGAAAAATCTTGATAGACGTGTATATTCGAAGCTCCAGGAGGCGTTATTGTAAAGCAGTAACTATGGTTGTAATCTAATCAAGTGATCCAGGAAGATGAAACAATGGTATTTTTCTTAAATGGGTGATCGCAATAATTAAAGTTCATTGGTGTTGTTGGGTCAAAATGCTCGATATTTCACTTAACTCTGCTTCTTGAAAATGTGACTGAAAGTTCATCAATCTCTTGAAGCGTATACAACTATATCGTACGGAAGTGACTGAAGTAATTTCAGTGAAATCGTTGCAGTTTAACGAGGTAAACAGTGATATCGCTTACATAACTTCAAAATGAAAAAAGTTTACAAATAATATAGAAAATGTAGATGAAAGCGAAGACAACATGTATATGATAGTTCTTCGAAAGCAAAGTCAGAAATTTCGAACAATTTTTATTTTTAAATACTTAATGATTAGGAATTTCTTGGTATAAATATTGATGCGCACTGGAATCTGAAAGATTTAAATCGAAATAAGCAGTTCAAGTCGTGCATGTGACCGACTCTCGTCACAAAGCATTTTCAGCTTGATTCTCTTCGAAAAAGATGGATTGATTGATCATCTTTCAAATGAATAGAAAACATGACGACATTATGAGATTGTTCGTGAATAGGAAAATCTTGAAGATACCAAGTTGCTTCTTGAGAACTAAGATAACGACAATTTAAATATTGTTTGATTTCGTCATAATCAACAACTTTTTCTACATTGTCGTTTGCATTTACTTGGACGTCGATTCGAGCACAGTCGTAACCCTTTGTAATATATTTGTTAATGTATTTGATAGCTTTAACAGTTCAACATAGTTCAACATTAATATGAGCATTACATTTAAGACTTAAAAATGAATTGTATGGTACAACAAAACGATTATCTACTTGAATATTGTTACGTGTAAAATGAGTGTCGTTAGAATTATTTCGGCGTCTATATATTGAATAACCATCTGTAGATGCATCAGTTTCATTGCAGAAGGCTTTAGTAACTTTTTTGGAGCAAGATCCGTCAACCATACAAATTGATTTAGGGTATAATCGACCACATGGTCCATGAATATTTTGCGTTATAATTATGTTATACAACTCGGATTGTACATTTCGATCCGGTAACTCAGCAGATATAATATTATCAAAGTCGTCTGCTGTTTTAATTTTATCTTCATTCGAGAGTGTAGATAGACAATGAGCATGGGGAAGACCCTGTTTTTGATGTTCTATAACATATACATATGCCGAAATTTCTCCAAAATTTCTTTAAATTTTAAATGAAGTACCCGAGTTACTAAATCTGGTCTATCAGATGGATTTTGAAAAGCTTTAAGTTCAGATTTTATTTCTTCCCATTTAGGATTACATGTAAAAGTAATAAATAAATCAGGACGGCCAAATTTCCGAACCATCACCATATTGTCCTAATATAATTTGGATATAAAGCGAGAACCACCTACAAATGTTGAAGGGAGGATAAAAATATTACCAACACGGGCCTTATTATCTCGACTGATGCTATTCACATGATCTAATACACCTTTATATGATTCTATACGTAAAGTCTTTTGATTATTTCCGATATACGTCATCCGATTTGCTTCATAACAGCCCAAGTCAAACGATACGGTCCGTATACGGACCGTATCGTTTGACCTGGGAGGCATACGCATAAACTAAATATTGTTGAAATAATTTTCCGCCATAAAGCAAAGGATTAAAATGGTTACGTTGAATAGCAATTTGTTTTTGAATAAAACTCAAGTACCGTTACTTTATTTCGTATCTTAGTAGCATGATTAATCCTTTTCAGAGTATTTGAATTACTTGGCTGAACTTCAAAATCAAGTTCAGCCGAAATATTACCATCACGATCAACTACATATACAATAGCAATATCATCTGCAGTTCGAAGTGCATTATAGACCCTTTGGTCATCATGAAGATTCCGAGTGAAAATCAAATATATCTTTTCCATAGAAGAACCAGTAATTCTCGTATTAGATCGTTCTTTATCATCAATTTCTCGAAGTTTACGGAAGCAATTGGCATAAGGATATACATCATATTATCACGAAGACATCGGGCATTACCGGGCTCTGTCATTCGAATCTCAATAGAAGTGTCCGCATCGTAAACATATAATTCAGCATAAGATGGCTGATGAATAAGTTTTTGAACAGAATTTGGTTGTAAAGTAGTATAGATTTGGATATTTTCTGAAGTACGGTGATATATTTCACCCGATATTTTAAAACAATGTGGACCGTTTCCGGGAATGTCCTCAATCTTAGCGCCGATCGATGCGAAAGCGTTCGCATTATTATATTTGTAACGATAAATATAAGACCCTAACGAGTTGATGTATTAAGACAAACTGGATAGAGGTGGAGTAGCTTACAGCCACTCTCGGCAATGATGTTTATTTGCTTCTTCACATATCCAGAGTGTAACAACTAAACTAGAGAGTGTCGCCTATGCCCGTCGACATGATGGTGTATTGTGTCATCTGACATCTCTAGTCGTGTCCCAACTTCATACATAACACACGTATATATAGGAGAGAGATAGAAGAGAAACAAGAAAGAGCTATATAAGAACAATGGAAAGAGAACAGAAAGAGAAGGAAGGAGAATCATCGAAGCGTGCCATCAATATCGGCACAATATTGTCGAATAAATTCTCGAAAATTGTTAGATTTTTTTATCAGTTCCTATGAAAAGTCTTTTTTAATGCAATAGGAAAATTTTCAGGTTCATTCTGAACAGAAAGATGAGATAATTTGCCATTGTGGCAGCACATACTTTTTAATTCATTTTTAAAATGAACCGCTTCACAATGCTGACATTCAGTATTCAAAGAGCCAAGATTATTCATCTTAGGATAAACAAAATGTGAAGACCCAAAAACAGCAGATTTTAAATGTCTTTCCGAAGTACTTTTACGTCGATCAATGACCGATCAATAGTAGCTTGCAGATTTCGACATAATTTCTGAGTCTTTCATCTAATATACCATCCCGATTTGCTAAATAATATTCATGATTTTGAGCTGAATTTACTGCTCGGTTTTCACTCATTTGCTTCAAAATGATATCTCTATTTGCTAGGTAATATTCGTGTATTTGTTCCAAAATTGTCTCACGATTTTATTCGTAGTGTAATCTTTTTTGAGCTCTCCTTTCTTTACAATTTTGTTTACGATATGTCTGCATATATTCTTTTCGTTTTTGTTGTTTATCTGCCATTTTCAACAACAAAACTTTCAAAAGTGATTGTTTAATTTTAATCAATTTTATTATAGACAATTAATATACAGTAAAACCTCTATCACTGAACACCCCTCCTTTATGAACAACCTGTTTAACTGAACACCGTCAGGATTCCCCGAGTTCATTTTGCTGGTTTTGAACCCCTCCTGCATGAACACTCCTTCATTCTGAATGTGAACGCATTTTATGGCCCCGACTGTATGTATTAACCTCAACAATGTGAACATTAACAGAGGGCGCCACATGTCTGATATATGTATCTGTCACTAAAAATGGTAATTATCGTAAATATCACTATCGGAGGCAGTGAAAATGGTACGTCGTTTATACCTTTTGTCGACTACTCATCATCCTGAATTACATCCATTTATCACACATCTTCAATCGATATATATCTCGACGTGCATGTTTCCGCACAACGAACTATTTACCAATTCTTAAAACCTGATCGTATGTATATTCATAGTAATTCAGTTCTTTTCAAGGAGATTTCTATTCTAGCTAATTATCAAGACTCATTGACACGACAAATCAGTGAAAGTGATCTTTCAGTAGCATCATCAAATGATACTACAACAACGACGAATACGCTCAGTTCATCTTCAACATTCAACATGGATCGATCATTGCCATTAAAGAAATGTAGTTTAACTCCATTAGAAATTCAAGCTTTAATCGATAGTACAGTTTCGCCAATTAAGGTTCGTATTCAATTTCTTGTAATAAAAAAACAAAAAATTATTTATTTCAGAGTAACACTGATCAATCAAATACAATAACCAAAGCTCCATCTGAAGTACTTTCATCCTTATCAGATATGCTTAGTAATCCACTTTTATCATCTATCAATGGTACTGATGATGAAACGAAAATTGCTCACATTGAATCTCAATTAAAAACAAGTACAGGTTCTATAGTTAATGATAACGAAGAAGAAACAATTTCATCAATTCATTCATATGAAACAACCATTGAACCCATTGAAACAACTGATGATGATCAACCGCCTAGTCTTACATCACCCACCTCAATGATTGTCTCACAATCAAATCATTATAATTATCCAATACGAACTAAACAACAACAACAACAAGAAATTAATAATTTTAATCCATCAACTAGTAATATGACATATAATTATGCTAATCCATCATATCCCTATTCGCCCTATCCACCGGCACCATCATTTGATATGCAATCATATTATTATCATCAACCAACAATACCAATGGATTATATGCCTTATTATCCAACATCATCACCAACAGGTTATCTTCCTGCTGGACCCATATATGGAAATACATCTGAGCAACCAACATTCTATACATCCAATGATGTTAATACAATTCCCTATAATGGTAATGGAAATANTAACTAGTTCGGTCAGATAAAATGATGAATATGTGTATATATATTTCTTTCTTCTCATGGAAAATGTTTATTTATTTGTGCAGTTTTCTGTAATATAAATATAGAATAAGAAGACAACAACGAATAAAAGAAAAATATAAAAATAGTGTTTTTTTTTGTACTTTCTTTTTACATCCTACTTAAATTGTTGCTCGTTTTTTTTCTAAATTTCATCTTTTTTCTTTATCAAGTTGTAATGAATAATGGATAGTGATGATCATCGCGGCTCTCCTTTTTTTCGTCTTGAGTGTTTATGTATATAATTTTCTGTGTGTTTGTCATGTGAAAACAGTGTTTTGTTGTTTATCGTCTTCTGACGATATTGAAAGGAAATTATTGATGATGATACAACAAAATAATAGGAATTGGCATTAATATTCTAAATCCTTTTTCTTTTAAATATCAGATGAAATTGTACTCATTCAAATATAATAAAATGATATTGTCAAATAATCAAACGGAAAAAATAAAATTAAAAAGTCTTGCATCCATTAACGGCTAATCGAATTGCGTAGAGTGAAGTAGTAGCACAAATATAAAGTACATTACGTTTTACACCACCACCAAAACATACATTGGCGACAATTTCTGGTACACGAATTCTACCGAGTAAGATACCTGTATTTCCATCGTAGCATTCCACACCTTCGCCAGCACTTGTCCATATATTTCCAGTAGTATCCAAGCGAAATCCATCAAAAAATCCATCTGTACATTCAGCGAAGACTTCTCCACCAGTCAATGAAATACTGTCGTCATCTACATTAAAAACACGAATATGTGCTGGTCCATCGTTAGGTTGATGACTTTTTCCTGTGTCAGCAATATATAGACGTCGTTCATCAGGAGAAAAAGCTAATCCATTCGGTTGTTGAAAATCTTTTGCTACCACATGTAATTTGCCATCCTTCAAGCAATAAACATGATTTCCTCCAATTTCACTTTCTCCTTGATCACCTTCATAGTCTGAATCAATACCATACGTAGGGTCTGTAAACCAGATTGATCCATCGGATCTAACCACAATATCATTGGGACTGTTAAAACGTTTATTGGTTTCGGTTCGATCGGCCAGTACAGTTATTGTACCATCATGTTCTGTTCTTGTTATACGTCGTGTCTGATGTTCACATGTTACTAAACGACCTTGTCGATCAACTGTATTACCATTAGCATTCGATGAAGGAGAGCGAAAAACACTTGTTTGTCCATTGCATTCATCATAGCGTAGCATGCAATTTTCGGGTATATCAGAGAAAATAAGTGAACGTAAAGCAGGAAAATATGCAGGACCTTCTGCCCACGCTAATCCAGTATGTAGACGACGAAGAGTCGCTTCTGTAGAAACCAAACGAAGGAACGAATCATCATAGATATCAAATACTCCTATGGCCTTCATTGACATTTTTGTCGTATACTAGTTGAAGAAAAAAAAGAAGAAAGAATAGCTTTCGTTTTTGAAAACGATTATATGACATCATGTACATAATAAATATGCAGCGGCGTAACCAGGGGGAGGCAAATGGGCAATATCCATTGTAATTTTCATTAGTTAATTTTTGCCCACTGAAATTTTACTTTTTCACAATTATTTACTTTTGAATAAACTAGCTACTGTCTTTTTTCTTTCGTTTGAATGGCATATGTAGCTTCTCCTTGTTCTTATGAAGAATTGATAGAAAAAAACAGAACAAAAAAAATGACCAATGCATAATTGTACATACGTATCTATATGTATATTTATACTTTTCTATTATCATTTCTCAAAATGCTGACATGAAAAAAACGATTGAACTACAACCTATCTCGTCCATTTTGCCGTCTTGTTTCTTCTTTCGCGCTACTATATTATAAGAAAAGTCTAAAGAAAAAATAAAAAGAACAAATATGCTTATATAAAATTGCGCACTTACGCTTATCATTTTGTTGCTGTCTTTTTTCCTGTTTTAAAACACTAATGCTAAGCCATACCAACTGGGAAATGACCCAATACGACTCTTTTCTGTTTCATTTTTGCTGAGGAAAATCAAAAAAATTTCGTGAAGGGGTGCCCCTCGCCGATTAGATGTAATGGTAGATCCGCCAGTGCCAATACATTATTAAGTCATCACTTTTCTTCGAAATATTGAAATTATATGTAAAAATATAAAATCGTCGTCTTGATTTTGGTGTTTGAATTTCAAAACTAAATGTTATAAATAGAGACTGAAGATAGAATAAAAAAAAGCTTGCTGGCGCAGTCTCTTTGGAGCTAAAATATGGAACTCATATATACCCCTTAGATTTCGTATGCTAATGCAAAATAGCTCAATTCATAAATCTATTTTATTCTTTAAAATTTATATTAATGGCATAACCTATTTACTTATGTCTGTAATGGTATCTCCTGTGTTACCAGTGTCTGTAATGGTAGCCTCCCTTTGATTCTTAGTATCGGTCAAGAAGGAAATGGTAACTGAATTAGTCTAAGCGCTAATTAGCACAAGTTTAAGCCCATTAATATCCATAATGGTAACCTAATTAGTCTAATTGTTAATTAGCACAATTGTTAACTAATTAATGTCTGTAATGGGGAGGGGGAGCCACGAAAATCTCGCTTTTAAACTTACACTCATCATTTTCTTCGAAAATATATATGAGTTCCACAATATGTCTGACTCAGCAAGTCTGAGGAAGGCTTAAAATCTGAGTTTCATTTCGTATATATTAGTTTGAAAGAATCTCATATTTTTTTGTGTGATTAAATGAACATCGTTTTATTTTTTTTGTGTATTTTCTACGTTATCGATACTTTGTTGGGTTAATAATTTTGACCCATCAATGTAAATCTTGCCAATTTTGCCCATGGGTTTTTTCGTTGACTTAATGGAAGTTTGCCCAGTGGTCTAAAAATCCTGGTTACGCCGCTGGATAATTGGGAATTTATGACTAAAAATCGAAGTCAATTCCGAGGATGTTGCGTAATATTTAATAAAATTATCTACGAAAATTGTGCTTTGATTTTCACTTGCATCAGCATGTCTCGAGTAAAAAAAGAGATACCCTGATGTCAAATAAAATTAGTATCTCGATGCAGATAAGAAACAACACACAATACCGTATCTATTCTTTTGGGTAAATGTATTCATTACATGTATGACAGTGCAAATATTATTTATATAAAGACACGATGCTTTTTTCTACAACTTAAGAATTTTATTTTATTTTTCTTTAGTTTATTAATTGGCATGTCTCGTAGCACAATTAGAATAAATCCAAATGATTCATCTCCTTCGGATATTTTTCCTAAATTTGCCACAGAAGGCATTGATAATGGTTTTCAGCAACCACCACCATTACGCACTCGTCTCATATGTGAATTAATTGGTACTTGTCTTTTCGTATTTTTTGGTGCAGGCTGTGCGGTAAATTCACCTGATCTTTTAACTGTATCTGCTGCACATGCAATCGTTACTATGTGGCTTGTCTATGTACTTGGACCGGTGTCCGGTGGTCATTTTAATGCAGGAGCTACCATAGCTTTTGCTGTGGATGGTAAAATGAAGATAATAGAAATAATTGGCTATCTTCTAGCTCAAGCCATAGGTGCATTATGTGCTGGTGGATTACTTGTTTGGGTGTTTGGTACTGGCACTACATTAGGCACACCAGGACTTCATCCAGGTATAACTGTTATACAAGGATTTGCTATTGAATTTCTATGTACAACTGTCCTTTCATTCGTTATCTTTTTTACTACAACTTATAATTCACAAAAAGAAGCCGCTTTTCCAATAGGACTTACTGTCTTTTCATCTTTCTTGTTGGGTGCTGGTCGAGATGGTGCTGCATTGAATCCATGGCGATGGCTAGGTCCAGCTGTATTTTCTAATACATTTCGTTCAACGGCATGGATCTATGGAGTTGGTCCTATTACTGGATTTCTTTGTGGTTATGGAATCTTTCGTTTATACAAACTAATTTGGAATGGACGAGCTGGACCCTATGTTTAGTTATATGTTTTTTCAAATTTTTTAAATGATTTTTCTATATGAATTCACAATTCTATAATATAATACTTGCCTTTTTGTTAGTAATTTAATTCACCATCAGAAAACAAAACAACGCTGAATATGTTCGTCATTTCGGTACATAATTGATCTGGACGTATAATGGATATGAAGAAATATAATAATATGAGGTTGACCATCCACAACCCCCTAGATTTTTTTCTGGTTACACCCCTAGTTCATACCATAGTTATTTTGAATTGAATATTAAATATTTATTATGTCAATTTTATTAACATTATTTTTACAAGTCATAGTTATATTGATAACATGATATCTAGTGGGGGAGGCAAAATTTTTGCGACATTTCTTTTTACAAATACTCAAGCAGATAATTCATACAATGAAACAAGAATCAAATGAGTATATAGTAGAAGTGTTCAGAAGGTGACTTTTGGCATCCTATCCTGCCATGTACTGGTCGGTCTTCTAGAACATGTTGGAACAGGGTAACCTGCTGACTTAAAATTCCCCTTGATCGCAATTTTAGATACATTTCACAAACAAAAATGTTTCCTTATTAAATCATAGAGCAATATTTTATAATGATATAGACTCATCACTTTACTTATAAAATGCAAGAGTTGCAACAAATAACAAGAAAATTACATCATACAATCAATATAATAAAGACACATGATCTTTACTAGCGAAGTTCATTTGAGAAAAAAAAACAAATTTCATTTGAATATAAATAAATATTTGTTGATCGTCCTCAGAAGATATTTTCCAGAATATCTGATTGAAGACTTGTTCTTCTTTCATTTAATATTCAAGCAACACTGGAAATCTCTCATTCTACGTTTGCCGTTACTGGAATCTGTATGATAGATTGTGGGTAATTTGAAAGGGATGGAAATTATTGGCGATCTATTTTCTAAATATTAAAGGTTATACTACTTATTTGCTTTTGTCAGTCATACAAGAGATAACGATCATCAAGCTCATCGCCTTTTCTTATGTTATAATCATATTTTTCACTTCTATCTTCATTTGTACCGTTATCATTAATTTCTTCAAAACTCTATCTTCAAGTTGAAAATTAGAAAATTTGATACGACATTTTGCTATAGGACCGTACCTTACCCTACCCAGTGGAGATCTCCAGTTGGAACTACTATATAATCAATCAAAGTTTGTAATACTTATTGCTATTCATGATACGATCATCGGAAGATAAATCATTGGTGATTTTCTTGTCTATTTCATAAATACATAAATCACTGTTAAGATGGTTTACGTTAAATTTAACTTTGTCGCAATAAAATTATGTTTCTGTAATAACTTACACTTTTACAAAAATATTTACATCAATTTTTTCAAACAGAGTTATAAACAACACAACTTTTCAGTGAGTTGAATAAAAATATCAGGTGACTGGTTTGGATTGCACAAAAGTTATAGACATTTTTATTCGCAGTCGACACTAGGAATGGGGCACGTGACGAAACAAATCTTTTGTACAGAAATCTATCATTCATTTCAAAATAGAATACAGTACTGAGACAAATTGAGTAGCTCTTATTATGATATTCTAGTCTTTCCAAAAACGAATCTTTTTGTTCTTCTTGTAAACTATTTTGAAACACTCATCATTCAGTACAACAGATAAGGCGCTACAAATCGGACTGTATTTTTATTCGATAAAAAATGATCACGAAAACACCTCACAACATATGCATTCTGTAGATTTTCTTTCTTAAATGCTAACTTATGACATTGAAGGACAAGTCAATGACGCATATTGATCGGCATCAATAATATACTCAAGTTCTCAATAGAAATTCGTACAATTAGGCTTATGATAATCATTCAACTCTTCATGTTTTCGATCAAGAATGAACGAAAGTTGCGTAAGTAAATTGAAAAGAGCCTGATCTAATTTTTGTTTGCACTCGTGTGTGATCGTACCACTCATAGTTGTTGGCTGATTAATAGCGTCAGTCAATGTTCGTTGTACTTCATAGATGGATACTTGATCAAATTTGGCCAGTTGTACCAAATCATCGACTTCAACAGCTTCTCAGTTCTTCATTGCTTCGACTCAAAATTCAAGTTCATCGTTCAGAATCAAACGAGATAATGATGAATAGCTATAATAAAATAGTACTTCATAATAAACAACAAATATTTTCCATTACTATATGGACATTGGAGAAAATTGATCCAATGGCTTCGTCGTTTAATTTTATCAATTCTTCCAAAATTGACTCTTTTACCACGTCTTTTCTCTTTGAAAATCGATGGATGGCCTACGTTAGAAGATCTTAGTAATTTTTAACAATTTATTTTCAGTCTTCCAACATTAAAATATATCAAATATATGGCACCGGATTCCGAGGATTCTAATACAACAATATCATTACCAGCCGGTACTAAAGAACAAATCACATCTATTGAATATTTTATTATTGGTCATTTTTGTACTTACGATCAACTTTCTAATTTACTATCATATACGCCAAATCTTCGTTATTTGAAATATTTGAATCTATATCGAAATAATTCAGATGTTCAATCCATTAAGTCGGGTATTGTTATGTCTTCTTTTCGCTCACATTATTATACTCAGTTATCAGCGAGACAGCAACGTGATGGTATGACAACAGAACGGAACAAAAGGATAATCCCCCTTCGCATGGAATCGAACCATGCACCTCCTGCTTTCCGGGCAGACGTATTAACCACTGTACTAGAAAGGAGTGTGTATTATTCGTTTGTTCCGTCTTACGATCGAAGGGGAACACTTCGGTCGTAACAGGTATATTTCCATATTTAACACATCTTTCAATAAATAACTATCAAATGATGTTTGATGAATTCGAGATATTCATTAAAAAATTCAATTATTCACACTTGAAAATTTTATCCTTCACTACTATCGTTGACGATTTGTCTTATCTTAATTCTGATCGATGGGAACAATTTATTTAGCAAAATTTAACACAACTAGAAGAATTTTATTTCAGATTTCAACCAAGTCTTGATAGTGAATATCAAACTCCACCATACAGTGGAGCACAACATCCATTCATGTCTCGATTTTGGACTCAAAGGCAATGGATACTAGATACTGAAATCGAATTTGACAATATAATACATTCAATTCCATCCGTCCACTCAAGTAAATTGAATAAAAATGCTTTGCATTAAAATAATTATTTTTCCGTCCTGTTTAGAAAGCAATGGTATGAACATAACGTACAAGGTAGCACGATGAATTCGTTCGATGAATGGTCGAAATCCATGCGACTTGTTTTGTCGTATGCGTATCAAGAAAAGTGGTGTA
>OENM01001511.1:0-15218 GCA_900239745.1 Rotaria magnacalcarata | reverse complement strand
ATAGAGCAATCAATTGAACAGATTAAATGGAAAATTTTTCGTAAATTCGATTGCACACTTGCTGATATGCGGATCCAGCCTATAAACATCTTAAAATGCGCCTGAGAGAAGAAATTTTCAACACATACATACATCCAAAAGACCTGAATTGAATCGGTTGGTGAAAGGTGAGCCGTACGTCATAAAATTGATGCAAACGAGTTTAACTGGCATAGTCTGAGTCTAACCTTAAGGCTCATTTTCAGAATAGAGTATTTACGAGGTAGTAGCTGAAGTAATAAATTAAGATATATCTTGCTCGATGTTGTATGATACAATTCTGAATGATTGACTGGTGACTATAGAAATGTCTTACTTATATATTGGTTCTGATAAAGTCCATAATTTATTCATGGATTTGTATTAAATGCACTTAATTCATAATATTCTCCAAAGAGCTTCCAATGATTACAGTCATATGACAAAGAATAAAGACGGTCTACACAAATCATGAACAACAAACTATATAATCCGTAGCTTCTCAAAAGAGATACTTATTAATTAAACATAGCTATTTAAAAACAAATTCATTACATATACTCGAATGTGTAGAATGTATTCTCCATAACGCGAATCAAGATCATGGTCTATAAAAGTGTTTTGATTCTTTTCGTAATTCCTTGTGAAATTAACATTATCATTAAATTTCTCTAAAAATATTCTTATCACTAGTCCAGAAGTCAATTGTGTTAAATAATTACTTATTTTCCGAGTCGTCAGCAACAAACTATCGTCAGAGAAACATTAATAAAATATCAAGAATATAGCAAGAGCAGTCAAGATGATTTCATAAATCCTACTAAGAAAGCGGGATCGTTCAGGAAACTTGATATTAATAAACTTTTATTGAAAATCGAGGTCCAGTCTAACAAGCGAACTAAATCTCCAAATGAAAGAAAACAATTGCAGCACGAAGAAAAACATGTTCTTTGTCATATAGTTCGTTCTAGAAGTTAGTTTTAGTCCGGCTGTATATTTTTCCACTGGTGATAGTTATTAACGTCCTTACCATGATATTACGTACATTTATTAAAAAAGAAAAACCTTTCAAGTTTTTTCTTACCCCACTTCATAGGATTTTTAAAAAAATCCTACATAATTTAAATATATTTAAAAATCAAGCACAAATTTCAATCACCAATATTCAATTTCTCTTTTTCTAAGTTTATTATGACACTTGTAATTGTTATTAAAAAAGTAGGTACTATTATAACCTTGATATTTTTAATAAACAAATACACGGTTCAATCGAACCATAACTATTTAACATGGTTTTTCTTGTACTTTTTTTATATCAATATGAAATTCAAATTATATATCCAACTTTCTTTTATCATACCCCCTTTCCAAACCCTGCTCAAGCGTATGATTAAAAAGCAATCGAACAAGCTTGAAAATAAATGATCATTTCAGTTACAAACAGTGAAGTTTTTGGTAGCTATGCTATGTCATAAAATATGCTTAAAAATTTAAGTACTATTAATAATCTGAATATTTTTACTAACAAGAAAATGTCATTGTATCAGGATTATTTGATATTGCTTATTTGTAAAGCTTTTATTCTAATAAGAAACTTAAATGATAAAGTGTGACAAAATTTTGGAATGCCTCTCTAAGAAATATAAAAATATGTCTAAATACAGGATTCAATCGAATCACAAGTATTCAACATCATTTTCTTCTTGCTTTTTTATACCAATCTGGAATTTAAATCATATATCGAGCTTTTTGATCCCATCCCTTCGAAACCCCGCTCAAACATGTCATTTTATCAGGTTTATTTGACAATAATTTTTTTCAGCTTTTATTCTAATACGAAACTTAAATGATAAAACGCGACTAAATTTTGGAATGTGTCTTTCTGACAATTTCAAGTAAAATGTTTAAATTGATGAAATACATCATCTAAAAAATAACAAATATTCTTGAGGGTGTGTGTGTGGCTGTGGGTGTTACTCTTCTCCTCACACACCCACACACCTGGTAAGCAAACACAATCCTCAAGCGGCGCTAACCAGTCACTAACTTAACTGATTCAGAATTTTATGTTGTCATTTATAAATAAATAGAACATCACTTAATTGAAAAGAACATATGAAATGTAGCAGTAGATCCGAAAAACAAACAGACCTGCAACTAAGGCACACAAAATCATCACCAAATTAGCTCCTTCAATAACAGCATCGTCACAAATGTGCATATGATTACACACCTACAACTGCCATCACAAAATAATCTCATCATTCAAATTTCCAATAAACTAGCACATCATGCCAATACAGAGAATAAAATTATTTGCTCCTTACTCTCGTCAGCTATTTCTTAGAAACAAGCAAGCTCAGAACACTCTCTGCAAAGATGCAGTCGAAAATACTTTCAAAGTAACGATCAGCCATTTCCAACATAATTGATTCTCAAAAATTTTCCACATGCTAATATAAACAAACAGTCAATGATATCTCTCACTTACAATTCACCTTTGAATCAGAAAACATCCTACAAAGGAATGCAATATGAAAAACATATATGTGCTTTTCGACTCATTGGAACACTCATACCAGATAAAACTACCCCATGAGACCCTTAAGCAAGGTCGAAACGTGTCATAGTTGCTATTCAAACACACCCACACCATTCTTATAGAAATATTGAAAATCTTTTGAGTAAATTGGCATTCTATCACTAAAAATGCAATATATAATCAAGAATTCAATCTTTTTTCAATCGGCTTGTATCAAAAATCCTCTAAATTCGGCTCAATAACATACGTTAAAATAGGTCAAATCGAGGATATCGATTGAGCACCATCGTAGGATTCGGTCACAACGTACATGAAATAACTGTTAAATAATATAATGAGATTTTGGTAAAACTCTTAAACTACTGAGAATGTTACTGAATAAACAGGATACAGTCTGTGTATCAGCAGTAATTCAAAAAAACACCGATATTGTTCGAACCGCGGTTTGTGACAATAATGTCGAGTTTACCGTCGCCATTGACATCGGCTGCTGCCACAGAGCCTGGCGAAGTGCCAGTTGAATAGGTCGTTTGAGCAGAAAACGTTCCGTTGCCTGTGTTGACGAGAACACCGACATTGTTAGAATTGTAGTTTGTGACAATAATGTCGGGTTTGCCGTCGCCATTGACGTCGACTGTGTCTAGAGACAGAGGGGAAGAGCCAGTTGAATATGTCGTTTGACCAGTAAATGTGGTATTACATTGAGCTATTCCGAAACAAAAATAATGTTTTTAGCACCTGTATAATTATGCAGAAGTACTGTCTCATCACTGCGATTTTACTAACGAATGGCTGCATCCCGATCAGGGCCGGCGAGACGGGGACGGGGACTGAATGATGTCTCTCAGTCTTGGAAAATTTTGTGTTTCCCGGCGGAGTTGAATATTTTGTCACATTCTTTACAGTTTCCATGGCAACCCTATCACCTTGGAAATCGATGAACTCCACCCTCAGTCTTCACCGCTTCCTGCAACTGTTTTCTGTTAATTCATTCTTTATTTGGTGTGGTGATGCCACCGCAAATGTTTTTTTTACTGAAACTCAATTGAATCAATCTTGGACTCGATCGAGACAGCAAACGATGTGGGTTCCTCCTCAACTGAACTCACCAGATTTTTCCTTAGCTACATGTAGTTGAATAGATCGCAGTATGTCTCCAATGGAAAGCGATGAGAAAATTCTTCGACTCAATTGGACAAGCCAATGGTCAATTCAACAGGCGTCTTATAACTTTTTTCAAAAAATAGACTTGAATCTACTTAAAGGAAGCTCATTCCCTCCGTAGAGGGACCACCCTCAAGATGAAAGATAGAAGGTAGACAAGACAGAGGGGAGGACAGGGCAGAAGAATTAGAAAGAACTTTTGTGACAAGTTAGTACTATCCATTTCAAAATACAGTTGATGGTCAGTGTACCTTGAATAACTCTAGAACGCAAGTAGTTAGTCTAACTACCGACTGTAAAACATTTTGTTAGGTGTACTAATTTCAGTTAGACTAACTTAATCGCAACAGCCACGCTTACTAAGGAAAAATTTTCTTAATGTTTGAATTCGAATAGCGGATCAATAAATTCCTTTTTGTTTGCTAGCCACTGGAAAATGAAGCAATTGGTATTGGCTTCCTTCGATCTTCTGCTTCTACGTGGAGATTTTCCCTAAAATTCAATTTAGCGTTTTCCGAATGTCGTCTTGTTGGGATGACTGAAAAACGAAGTAGAATTTGAAAAATCCAGGCGAAATCGTTTCATTTTTTCTTATTTTATTCACTGAAATTAGTTTAAATAGCTTCAAACTGTCTAAGACAGGAGAAAAATGTTTCTTGCTATTACCTACTTTTGACTAGTCTCGATTTTTCTCTTGGACACAAAGCTTCAATTGTTTGAAACTGTTTTCATGGTCGGTTACACTGATGACTGACATCCAAAAAATTTTTAACATAATTGATTGACAGGGACCCAATCAGTGATTGGATGCGTACAAGTACAGCAAGTATAAGTAAAATACTTAATACTGAAAAAATTTACTCTGTACTTTACTTAAGTACCTTTTACTTGAGTACATTTTACTCAGTAGCTGTACTAAGTCAGATTGTACTCAAGTACAGTAAATTTAAGTACATGAGAGTACTTATAATTATAACGAGATATAGTTGTTTATGCAACCATAAATATCGATATTGAGAGTTCATAGCACACGTCATGACTTTGATTTAGTGACGTCTGTAGCGAAATATGTGTGAAGGATGATCTACATTACATTTCAGTTTCGATTCTAAGGATTAATATTAGTTATTAATTGAGCTACACTACAATATGATGTGTAATAAATACTTAATATAGAGCAATTGATAGAATGATATTTTAAAAATATTGATTGGTGTATGAGAGATAACAAGGAGCTCTGCTAGTTTTCGTCATCGAATCATAATCATAGATGTCAAATTACTTGAAGATCAGGTAGCAACATTTCGAGCTGTCATTACCCAAGTGACTTCAACAAGCGAATTCATGTAGAAGCAATCACCTCATTACCTTAAGGAAATGATTATGCTTTTGTGTTTGCTCTTAGTAGATTATCGTGGATAATGACTACTTTAAATGGCGTTACTCGATTTTCGGGTAATTTGACATAAATCTTTTCTTATCAAATAAAGATTTCAATTATTAACTATAGTTGATTCCACTATTTACTCAGTCAATATCTCAATAGAATTATATTACAAGTTAGTTTTAATTATGCTAACCCAAAATCTGATAATGCAAAGTGTTACTACACTTGGATATGTTGACATGCTGATGAAAGTAAATTTTGTACTTAAAATACTGATACTTCAGTGAAAAAGTGCAAGTATTGATACTTCAGTACAATCTAAAAGTACCAGTAAATTTACTGGTAATGAAAACGTCTACTTAAGTATGCGCAATTATTCAGTAAAAGTGCAAAAAGCACCAAGTATTTTACCGGGTATCCAATCACTGGTCTCAACGAGCTCTATCAAATGATGTATAAAACAAAAAAACTTTTTTTTCATGCTACACTTTTGCGTTTGGTGCACCTTACTACTGGAATAAAATTTTCAAAAAGTAAGAATAAAATCTAATATGAAATAAAAGAGTCATTTTACCAATGAACCTATTCGAAAGAAAACTAGCATGTCGATAAATGAATGATCCAAATGATTACAATAAAATAAAAATATCAGGTTTCTATATATATTATTAATATATTCTAAGCTGTATTATCTGTAGCTTTTGTATAAATGTACTTATTGTCGCTTATCTGTAGACGTGCAGTAATCTCGATTTATTCATCTAGGATCGAATTATTTTTACATAAATCGTATTCATTTATTTTAGATGAAATTTTTTGGTAACCTGTGTACCAATTTCTATTAATAGATCATGTTATGTTTGATTTTTTAAATTACATTGATGTTAGCGACTTATATTTCACATTTTCAATGGATCAATCATGCTTATACCCTAGAATTAATATTTCATTCAATATTTTACGAATATTAACCATCCCATTCTAAATATAATTCGATATTCGAAATTAAAATATATAGAATGAAATAATATTTACTATTAAAATATTTAGCGAGAATTATGAAGGAAAATATCAAACGAAATCTATGTTTAATTATGAAAATTACATTGATTTATTGATTATAGAAATAAGAAAAGTTAATAAATTTTATAGCAAAACTGTCAATTATTTAAAAAGAAAAAAGTTTTTTTTTTGTTTTTTAAAAGAATGTTTTAATAGAAAATAGATTGATTTTTACATAAAATTCAATTTTGTTGTTAATCTAAAAGACAAGTTTCTTAGCATGTTTTCTCTTTTATAGAAAAACACAAGTGAAATGTAATGACATGAAATAATTTTATTTGAATTTATGATTAAGAAAATTATTTTGTTGATCATAATTAATCAATAATCGATATTGAATAGAATTATTGTGGCGATATAAAATAATAAATTTGTTTAAATATTAGATTAATATAAACATTAGAATAAAAAGAAACATTTCAAAATTTTACTAAGAATAAGAAATTTACAATCAGATAAGATAGTCGTAGTTGAATATGTTTATCCAATTTATTTATGCTTCTCTTTAGTAACCTTTTGATAATGAACGAAAGAAAATTTTTAGAGATATTTATAAATAATAAAAGAAAATATCTTTGAAATCTATTCTTAATAAAATATGTTTGATTTTGAATTCAAATAAAATTTTAGTTTTAATATTTTTTCCAATGATAATTTCTTGATTAAACTTCAAAAATCATTGTAATAATATCTTGAGTCAGAGTTATTATTTGAAAATCTTATGTCCATGAAATGAAAATAATCTCTTAAAAGATATTAATATTCATCTTAATGTAGATATATTTTCCATTTTTCCATGCTGAAATATACGGGAGCAATAGCAACAAAAAAAAAACAGGAAAAAGATTTTCAATGTCATGTTTATTGATAAATGCATTGATTAATGTGCGTGCTAGAAGAAAAAAAGATACATGTTGTCTGAGTTGGTCGATCGTGTAGAAGTTTGGTTTGTCTATATCATTGATGATTGTATTCTCTAGATTGGTTAGTCGTTACATCGACATTGACTATTTAGATAAATGAGTCGAAAGAAGCGAGCATGTCTCAAGCGACTATGTCAGTTGAGGAAAAGAAAAACTCATTATATAGAGACTATGTTAGAGCAAAGAAGACAAATGAGCTTTTTTTTCACGATATATGTATACATTCGTTGTTACTATCGGTCTTTTAACCAGCAGAGAAAGATTTTTCTTTTTATTCTTGTCTGTCTTCGTCGAGAACATGAGAGAAGGAGAGAGACAGACAGAAAAAAAAGAAAAGATTATTAATGATTCGCTTTCCTTTCAATCGATGATCAAACGATGCGGTTGGACAAGAATAAAAAGAGAAGAAAACAGAAAAAAACAACTTAAATAAAATGTCAAAATGCATGTTTTATTGAAAGACACGACAAACATCTGACGACAACTACAAAAAAAAAATAAAAACGAAACGAACACATAAGATCAACGAAATGAATTTGTCATTTATCTTCTTTTTATTCAATTGATCATAGATCAATTCAACAAAAACGACAAAACGATCAGCAATGTTTTATAGCTACTTTATTCTTTATGAAATTCGATTTTGAAAAAAAAATTTTCATCTCAATATTAATATTGAAGCTTTGTCGTAGATTGACATAAATTCTATATAAATAAAAATTGACAAAAAATGAAAAACAAATCCAATTTAATTATTATATTTTTTCGAAACCAAAAAAACACTTCCTCAAACATAGAAATTTGATGGATAAAATTTTTGAGATTCTTTATTTTGGCTCTTTAAGACATATACAAAACAACAACAACAACAACAAAAACAAAAACAACAACAAGGAACAAAAGAGAAAAATCATTCACACAAACATCGAAATATGCAAAAGAAAAGTAAATACAAGATATATTTTATAAAAAATAGATGAACATGTCAAGTAAAACAATGTCATCCTCAATTAAAGACAAAACAAAAGAAAGGAAAAAAACAATCATTGATTATGTCAATTCGAAGATTCATCAGAAAATGATTCTTCTTTTATAAATGTTGAAATACCAAGTGAATCTATTTCTTGTTCTTGTTCTTCTTTTTTAATAATATGAGGTGATGAAGAATCTGATGATGTTGATGCTGCTGGTAATTGATCAGGTAATTTTGATTTTGTATTTGGTAGTTTATGATCTTTTTTCCATTTCATTCTTCTATCAATTTTAATTATAAATAAAAAGAAATTATTATTAAGTACAAAAGAAAGAAGAAAACCAACCGATTTTGAAACCAAATTTTGATTTGTCTAAAAGGAAAAAGGGAGAAATAATTTTTTCGGTATTGATTTATTCAATTTAATTAATTATTATTTACCGTTCAGACAAAAAAAGCTCATGAGCAATCTCGATTCGTCGTCGGCGAGATAAATATCTTGAAAAATGGAACTCTTTTTCTAATTCTATTTCAAATCGATCAACATGAAAGTATTTAAATTAAAAGAGAGAAATAATTTTACCTAAAACTTGATGGCGAGTATAAGCAGTACGAGCTCGTTTGGTTTCACCACTTGTATAATTAACAACTAAATTTTAAGAAAAAATAATACATTTTCACTTTGTTATTAAATATCGATCATCATTTTTATCCATATTTTAGTTCAACTGTCTGGTAAAACAGATCGACAAAGAGAAGAAGGACAACAACACAAAAAAAGAGGATGTTTTTTTCTCTCTGATTTTTCCTAAATTTCAGTTATGTATTAATTCAATCATAAGACAATTCATGTTTTAGTTTTTTATTATTTGAAGAATTGTTTTTCAAATAATTCCAATGATAAATGAACTTTGTTGTTCAATATTTTGAAAGGCAAAGGTTAAATTTAGATACGAAAAGAGAATCTGACACTTTTCAATGATTCAAGCTGAGAGAACAAATTTTTGACATTTTCAACTATCAACTAGTGTGATATTTACTTGAGTCGTTAAAAATCCATTGAAGTCAATGTGTAACTTGATAAACAAATGAAATCAAAATTAACTATATTGATTTTTGCGTGACATATAAATAATTAATGATTTTACTTTTTAGTTTTTAGTTTAAAAACAAAAATCTGTTATCGATTTGGTCGATTAATAAATAACTCAATCTGGTTTGTTGTTTAGCATAGTATTAATGTTGTGATCGTGTGTTTTTGTTCTTCTTCTCCTCCTTTTCATTCAAATCAATAATTGATATGGTGCCTGACTGCACGTGTCTCACATTCAATCATTAATCTTATGCATGTTGCCTGTCATCATCAATGATTTACTCTTTCCTCTTGCTTTATTTTGTTTCTCTCTTACAAAAAGATAAAACCGAATATTATAATATCCGATAGAACTACTTGAAAGAAATTCCATATTCTTACCTGGATTATTTATATGAACTTTACGCATCCAAGGATAAATTACAGGAGGATTCTGTTGTTTCGATAATGAGGGTGATGATGATGATATTGAATCAATTGATGTTGATAATGGAACTAACTCTGAAGAATTTGTACTTGCTAGATGATCTATTGAAGATGTTTGAGGGGATGATGATGAACCATTGGGAACAATTGATGATTGACTTGCTGTCGGAGGAGGACTCATTGATAAACCATAAAGATCAAGATTCATTGGATGAATTGAATTTAACATATCTGATTGCGTTAAACCATTTGATGAAACCGATGAGATTAGATTTTGTTGGTTATAATTTACATTTGAACCATTATGATAAGGATATCCACAGGAACTATTAGAAAATTAGATATTTGATTTTTTTTTCATTTTATATTTTTAAAATAATAGTAAATGTTTGTATCAAGAAGAAGAAGAAGAAAACAGCACCACCACGTAACATTATTTTTACTGTAAATCAAATAAAATTTTACCTTGGAACGATGTTTGTTGTTGACGATGATGATGATGATGATGATGATGGAAGTACATTATATCGATATATATTATTCGTATTATCTTGATAAATATGATGAGTTTGATGAGAATAAAGTGGAAGTGTACGATTTGGTGTTTGATTATATGTATGTTGGTTATAATAATCAACCATGGGCGATTGAACAATACACGATGAACTTGATGAAGATTCGTTTGTAACATTAGAACTGTTTTCAGATAATTGATGTGTTGTACCAGAATAATTTGTATTTGTCCCATCACCGCCATAATGATGATTATGATGATGATTATGATGATGATGATTGTTCATCGTATGTAGAGAAGAAGGAATTGGATAGGACGACAGAGAACTCATTTTTTTCTCTTTTCTTTTTCTTTTTTTTCTCTTATTAATGATAGTCTCAGATTGAAGTGAGCTGACTGATTATTAAGCTAAGTGTAACGGTAAATGATCCTCTACGTTCGTTGTTATTATTAATGATGGTAGAGAGACTCTTCGAGATCGACTGATCAAATGATGAGAGAAAGCAATGTAAGCAAACCCTGTCACACAAAACGACCCATTATATCGATTAATGGATATCATAAAAAAAAGAAATACGAAAGCGAGAACGAGAACGAGAACGAGAGAGAAAGAGAGGGCGAGGGAAAAGATCGATCTTTCTTTTTTTTTTCTTTTTCTTCTCCTTTCACTCGGGACACAACCAATATAACCAATCAACATTGTATCAGCATATTCTTCGTCGATCTTAGTTTTCATTGGTCGAAAAAGAAAAGAGAAAAAACATGTCAAGTTGATACATCGACATTTCACCGGGCGAACAAATGTATAACATACATCTAAGAAAGAAATCAATCATTTCTTCAATATCCAAAGAAGAAATAGAGACACCAGAAAAAGCAAATACATTGAATTACGAACTAGTTATTTAGTATAAATCTTTTTTCTTTTCAAATAGATTATTTTTCATTATGAAAAAAATTATTTGACATGATTAGTAATTCTAATTTTCTTGTTTTTATCTATTTCTTTCTACTTTACTAATTACATGGTTCATCGTTTATGATTAATCGAAGAAAAGAAATAAATCCTTAGAGACATTTTTTTATTGAAATACGAACTGTATTCGGTGGGCTTAGAGAATCTTATGACGAATATATAGAAAAAAAATCTTTTTCTTTTTTGTTTTATGGCTAAAGAATTTCTTAATTTAAATTATCTATTGAACTTTAATTATAACCGAAAAATTATTTTCAAGGAACAAAATAAATATTGCCAAAATTCAATCTATTGTATAGGATAAATTGTTATTCTAACTATTTCAATATTAATAGAATTAGTTTTTATAGAAAGAAATTTATCATTTTAAAAAAGGTTCATAATATAAGTAAACAGGATTTATTTGTTTTGAATTTATTGATTCTATATATGCATAGATTGACAAAAAAAAAACACTTGTTTTTGTATTCTAACTCAAGATCAATAGATGAATTCTCGAGGCAAAAAAGCCATTTTACTTTCCCATTGACGAAATATACAAGAAATATTTTTTCAAATATGAAGAGAAAGTTAAAAAAAATAGTTTGATGAATGAAATGAATAATAAACGACTAAAGAAAACTCATTGATCTTTCTGTCCAGAATGTGTTTTGTCGGTATTTTCTTTGAATATTCTTTAATGCTCTTTATGATCTATTTTCTTGAAAACAAAAAACTATCTATTTATCATCGAGAATTTTTCATCTTTCTTTTTTTTCGATATCAATTTTATCCAAATAATCAATAGCTATCGATTAATGATCATCATTTCTAATGTGAAATACGATAAGGCACGTTCTAGTTTTACTAGTTTTAATTCAAACAATATGTTTTCGTTTTTTCTTTTTGTCTGTTCGCTTAAGATTGACTCATCATGTCTCCTATCTAAAGTTAAAAATCAATAGATGCCTTTGAGCTATTATTATTCTAAATAACTTTGCAACAAGTGATCTAATGTTATTGTTATTTAAAAAAAAAAGAAACGAAGGTTTATTCAAGGATACGGATTGAATGAGATTAATGATCCGATTCATGTTTGTTCGATCCATGTCAGTCAATGTACAACGAATAGTTGACAAGTAAATGACGATTTAAATAGATTGAACAACAGCGCCATAAGTCTGGCACCAACCATCATCATTCACTGAGTATCATCGATTAAAAACTACTTTACTATGCCTATTCTTTTCTCTCTCACTTTTCTCTATATAATTTAAACATATTTCGGTCATCTAATCTCAAATACAAGATTAACCAATCAATGATATTTATTCATGAGAACAATGTGTCTCGGTCAGCGTTTTTATTGACATTGAATTGTTTTCTGTCACTCTAGTTTTTGTATTTTTTTAAATTTGAAACATTTGTAAAAATATCTTTTTCATAATATAAAATTTTCTACAGCCTATTAATATTTTACAAATGAATTCTATATAGAATTCTATGTAGTGAAGAACAATTACCTTTGAAACATTATTTTGAAAAAATTATTAAACAAAAATTTAAATTAGATTCGATCAGTAACATTTTTCCCAAAATAAAATAATTAATTTTACTTAATATGAATCAATTTTTCAACAATCAGTCTAAACTAAGTGAAATAGTTTTTTTTGTTCGAGATGATACAAACTATACGCTTAATCTGCATAAATGAGAATTATTGATTAAATCTGAATCAAGTTTTAAATCTATTATCTTAATATTACTTTGTAGATCTGTTTCTTTTTTCATCTTGACTAAATGAGAGGATAGTAATGTTGTACGTGACTATCGTTATATCTTCGAATGAACATCAAAAGAAACATCAGATGATTTTACTGATAATCATTATTGTAAAATTGATTTTCTATCGAAAAAGTTCTATTAAGAAAAGAATCAATCAATATTCTTTATTAATTTTTATTTGAGAGTGTTTCAACATGATTTTATCGTTTTAGCAAAAACTAGATTGAAATTGATCCAATCCGATCCGAAAGTTATTATTCTTTTTCTTGCAAGTCAGAGTTATAGACTTCTAAACTATCTCTATATCTCTATCACGCTTAAATTATACTCTGAAATAAAAAAAAATTCTTTTACATTGTCATAAATTTTTTTTAAAATTTTTATATAATTTTAGAAACGGAACAGATTTAAATACTTATCTATCTAATTCAAAAATAATGTTTTGTGAAAATAATTTTGAATACTTACATTTTATTAAATAAAAAACTTTCTCGTTTTTTAAATCTAATAGAAATAGATAAATTAAAATAATTGTTTTGATGATTGATTGAATTTTTCAAAAGAAACTATATTGTTCTCTCTATTTATTTGTCTGATAAATTAGAATTCGATGATTTTTTTTCCTG
This sequence comes from Rotaria magnacalcarata, assembly GCA_900239745.1. Lineage (NCBI taxonomy): Eukaryota > Metazoa > Rotifera > Eurotatoria > Philodinida > Philodinidae > Rotaria > Rotaria magnacalcarata. The sequence continues at coordinate 1,750 of OENM01001511.1, read as the reverse complement.
AACAGCATATTTTATTTTAACGATGATTGATTCTAATGTAGAATTTTCTATAAACGACGATTTTGACAATAATTTGATTGTGAGTAACGATAATCTTACTGGTTTTTAAGTTTTATCTTCTTGTATAACAGGATAGAATCACGTTATAAATTCATCAATTCAATAGGCTTAGTTGAGCAATTCTGAATACTCAAAGTCTTCAAAATATTGTAACAAAATAGAGAAATGGTTAGCAAGCACAAAACAGAAAACTTATTCTTATTTATTACTCAGAAATTTATATTTAACTACTACATATCGATACAGTATATGATCAGAGTGAATTAAAGTGCTTTATCTTATCAATGTTGTACAATATTAAGAAAAAAACATTTGATTGAGTGAATAATAGAGTGAAAGCAAAAAACATCTGATGAGATCTACCATCAAAATACTCTATTTGATGGAATCTATCACTCAATGTAACTCACAGACTCAAGACAGTTAGCCACAAACAATGCTATTACATGTGTACATACAAGTGTATACGCGTAAAGATACTCGAAAAGAAAAAAATTGTTTTATTTCAGCATTTTAAAGATACATTTGATTTTTAACCAGTTTCCCATCATAACAATTAAATTATCGAATGAGAAAATCATATATTTACAATCAACATAAAATAACTGGGTTTATGTGACTATCTCAAGAAAGAATTCGTTAATTTTCAGTTTATAAGGTATCTTTATTTGGTAACTGATACCTTAGTAATTAGATCTAATGAGATTGAGAATCTTTAATTGGATAATTTATAAGAATATTATTTAAAACGCCAAAAAAAAAATAATAATTTATTATTTTATTTATTTGAAAAATAATAATAAAGCAGGTTTATGGTAGTGTAATTTAAACACATATAGGTTAATCATTCAAGCATAGGTATTAATAATAAAAAAAGATTATTATTATAGAAATAGATTTTCTTGCTGATTTTTAATAATTAATTTTAAACTAATTATCTTCTTCTGAATCACTATCACTTGATTCAATTATTTTGTCAAAATTGTATGAAGGTTTATGATTAATATTAATTTCATCTTCATCTGAATCATAATTAATATTAGTCATTGTTTCATACACTGTTGAATCTGTAGTAAAAACAGTTGTTTCACTTGTTGATGTATTTTCATTGCTATTTATTTTATCAATAGAACTTATATTTCTATATGGAAAAGTCGCCATAACTTCAGTATTATTATAATCTGTTTGATCATTACATGAACTTAAATAAAGTTTTGTTAGTGGTGTTGAACAACTTTCAATTGTAATTCGAATTTCAAGAGTTGTTTCTGTTTCTGGAACAATATATATATAACTTTCATTATCCGATGCCGATAATTTATTTACTCGAACGCATGTTTCATTAATATTAGTTAATTCAACGATTTGTTTTGATAATGTATCATTGACACCTGAAATACATTCAATAAAACGATATTGAAGAGATTCTTCTAAAATTGGTGCTCCAAAAATATATCGACTAGTAACAAGTAAAAAGAAAACGATGTACGACATGTTTTTTTTCTGGCTAATCAGGATAAGAATTCTTATTGAAATGTCTTGTTCGTCGACGAGTCAGAGTGTATCACGAGGAAAAAAAACAGCTGCTAATACTGTTTTCTTAATAAAAACAGCGAAGGAAAAAGCAACAGAAACAAAGATTTTCCCAGTTCTAATCATTCTAGAAGATATATACGTGTCATATGTGTAA
>OENM01001510.1:12227-32786 GCA_900239745.1 Rotaria magnacalcarata | reverse complement strand
CGAGCGAATATTGCTGGTTTTGGCCCCCTCTTTAATGATCACCTCGCGATTCTGAATGTGAAGGCCTTTTTTCCAGTCCCTCTAGTATAAATCACCCTCTTCAATATGAACATCTATAACAAGTGCTATCTATATACGAGTTGAAATTATGCATTGGATTGGCTAGTTGCATAGTTTCTTAGAGAGGGAAAAAAGAAAGAAAGAGAAGAGCGACAACATGAAACTCAATTGAATTGGTGAAGAATTGAATTTTATCTATTGTGTTTGTTCGAGGATTGTTCTTTGTGAAATATGGCATCTCGTCGAGAGTTTTGCCTAGAAGAGAAAATGAACTTCATTAAAGAACCTATTGGATCTCATGCAAATCCTAGGATATAAATCTATTTTTCTGATATTATAAGAGGATGAACAAATATAATTTCAATAAACTGCAATTAATCACTATAGACTAGACCTAATATTTGTTATAAAATTCGAAAAATTTCTATGTTTACATAAATCCCCTTCTTAATGATCACCCCGTTATGTGAACGATTTTCGATGGTACCGACGATGTTCACAATAGAGAGATTTTACTCTATTTCTGACTAAATGAAAAGTCCTATGAACGATTTGTTGAAAAGGGCTTTACGAGCTCGGTCTCCTTATTTTCTCCGAACGTTTTAACGAGAGTTTTATGCTTTTCCGCTGTCTCTATTAGTGACAGAAATGTTAACTTTTGATAAATAGGTCAAGAGAATAAAATTAGAAAGAAAATAGTCTAAAAGATTAAAATAAAACAAAATGTCGTGCTTTACGTTACATTGAATACTTACGAAACAAATTGTGCATTCAAATGAAGGTACATCATAATATGATAACATGGATATGCTCTTTCACTTGTTTGTAAATGTATGACAGCAAAGAAACAGAGACATGCTTGTGACTCTCCTCATATAAATTGAAAAAATTGAATGATATACGTATATCTCTCTTTGGTCGATGCCACGACAATGTTGAACATCCGTCCGTTTAGTTCACGATGAGAAAGTCATTATACATCTTCTCTTGATGACATTAACAGAGCAAGATACGTCAATTTTAGTGGCCAATGAAAGAAAGAAAAGACATGATTGAGGAGGATAACCAATATGAGCTCGAGTATCAATACGAGAAAATTGTTTGCCTTCCTGTTTTTTTTCAGACAAATTTTATATTGCTACGCTCGACACCACATTCAATGAGTGTTTGTTACGATGCATTATGCCTTAATACACACATTTACTTGAGTCAAGAGCATGTTTCTATTTAAATCAAAATATCAATAATTAAATACGATGAAATTATTCAGTCAATCTTCGTAGAAGACCTTTTTGCAGTAACTTTATTATATAAAAATCTGTTGTTATTATAAGAAAACTTGACAGATTTTTTTTATACAGTCGAAGTTGGAATTGAAATAAATAAGAGTGACTCCGTTGATCATTGTCTGAAACTCTCAAAAATAGAATATAATTGACAGCTAGCAAAGTCGGCAATTTGTTGCTTTAGTTTTTGACGGATTCCATAAAAATTGCGTTGTTCAATGAGTTTTTCTTAGTAAGTGGATGATTTATTTAGTTTCTATATTTATGAACATCTATTCAACATGGTAGGTAGAGAATGAGAAAGATATGATTGTACACGACGAAATCTTAGTCTAGTTTATTGATTCACATAGGAAAAATCGACTTCCAAGTAGTGTTCGACAACGTCGAAAAAGTTGAAACCGAGAACTTCTAATTAAAACTGGTATTATGTAAATTTCGTCATTGTGCTGCGATTTATATGCAAAAGGAAGCGTCATCCAGTCGCTACATGCAATCGTCTTTGTAAGGTTCAGTACTAAACCGATAGCTTTTCACTTGCGTTTGAACGAGACTTAGAAGTTCCTTAAGCATTTTCTTACTCTTGTGTTTCGAGATTCTGTATGCTCGTGTCATCAATATGTGAAACTCAATATGAACAATTTTGCATTTTAATCAAGAACAATATATAGATGCTAAAATAGTAATTAACGAATTCAAAAAAATTGTCAATGATATGATGTTTTATTATGACAATAATGTAAAAGATAAAGGAAACGATAATATGAATTTATTTTTGAGTGCTTTATAGAATAAGATGTTTCATATTAAAACAGTTTTTTTCTTCTATACCTTCAATTTCAATAAATTTCTTGCATCAATTCAAAATATAAGTAATTTTTTAAAACAGAAATAAGAAAAATCAAGGAAAAAATCAAAATTAATGGCTTGATGTTCAGTAGTAGATAGGAAGTTCATATTACAATTTTTAGGAACCAAAAGTAGAGCGGTTTCTTTTTTAACTTTACTAACCGAAAACACTGAACACTACTTTCAAAATTAGAAGACAAATTACTTGGAGACCTTTTATCACCAATCAACAAGCATTAAAATTCCATCATTGGTCAATATTACAATAAACAGAACTCTATGGTAACTTAATATGTCGTGATGTAGATTCATTTTCTGCTATATCGTGCACTAATGTTGAGAAAGATCATCCATTGTATTTTATCACGTGATGCGTCACACATACTACTTAAAAAACAAATGCTATGTTTTTTTTAGTGCATCATTTTGCAACAAAGACATGGGATCTGTACGTACATTGTGTTTCCTTTCGATATAGAAATATTTTTAATAAATAAAAAGAAACTTTAGTAGCTAAAAAGTGAAGAAAGAATCTATTTGTTATGCGAGACAGAGGTGGGCAAGTACGGACTTTCTCGAGTGCGAGTACTTCAAGTATTTTTCACAGCTCTGACTAGGGGTGCAACGGTGACAAACAGTCACCGGTATACCGTCAGTGTTTCACCGTCACCGGTCTCACCAGTCACCGTCACCGGTCGCACCGGCAACCGTTAACGATTTCACCAGTGCTAGATTTTAGTTGATTCATTTGTACTCTTTGCCTTAATAGCTGGTAATTGATGTTTTAGGAACAAATTATATTCCTCAATACAATCAACGAAAATATCTCTGGTGAACAGTGGTGTCAATTCAAGCTGACTCTGTCCTAGAATCGATAGTCCAGAAAAGTTTAAATGATGAATAAAACCAACAATTTAGAATGTTTCATTAATACATCTCTTTCATAATCAGAGTCAGCGACATAGCTGCGCAAGTACGGGTACAACTTGTACTCGACAATTTACATAGAAACTGAAAGCTTCGCTACTAACACAGAGGATACATATGTACTCGTATGTACTCAGTTGTACTACCCCCTCTTCCCCCCAAAAACCTAGAATTCTAGAATTCATGTACTCGCATGTATTTGTATGTATTCGGTTGTACTGCCCGATGCATGAATTCTAGAATATTCTAGGTTTTTGGGGGGAAGAGGGGTAGTACATACGAATACATAGGAATACATGCGAGTACATGAATTCTAGAATTCTAGGTTTTGGGAGAGTAAGATGTGGTAGTCGATGCTAGTACAAGTTGTACCCGTACTTGCGCACCCCTCATATCTATCGAACCAGTTAAATAACTAAAAAAATAAAAGAAATACTATTATTTATTTATTCTTTCTTTCTTTCTATTGCTTTAACTAAAATTGTACCAACATATAATCTAGAAAATATATCAAATTTTAACAAGGTATCCATTTATTTGCATTCTTTTTCGTAGATTAATATACGAGAATTCGTTTTCTTCAAAATTGAAACAAACAAAAAATATGTTTTATTTCTATAATTTAATGTCTATAGGCGAAGTTTAAATTGTTAATATGCTCCTAGAACTTATACAATAAATAGTAACTTGTATACTATTTCTACAACGAGAACTGTGATTTTTTACAGTGTTACTACAAGGCGATGTTTAAATTAATGATTCACTCGATTCAATATAGTCATACGGATCAATATCACATCTAAATGGACGACAAAGCAAAAATCATTACAAATTGTATTCACTTGTAAGAGATATTTTACTTGTTTTGATTTTTTTCATTTAAAATATTGATCAAATTTATGATTAGAAAGCAAAATAGACAGAATAAAAATGTTTGTCTTACATATCATTCTGTTCAATGTGATTATGTTTATTAATCAATATCAAGTAATCATTCAAAATTAATATATTCAATTAAATTATCATTATAGAATAGAAGTGTGAAACTAGATTCATAAGAGAGAGTCATCAAAAATAATATTTTCTATCGGAGCAACATCTGAAATACAAAGACGATTTATCAGCAATCGTTTGTTTTTGAATCTCAACCAAAAAAAACTAACTGGATAAAAACCAAAGATCACATAAAAAATGCGTCAATTGAATCGTCTCATAAATATTTTTGATGCATGGTAACTCATAAATATTAATCAATTTACTTTATTTCTTAATGACAGTAAACTAATTATAAATTAATTCCTATTCAGTGAAAATAATTTGATTTCGATTTTATTTTAAAAGAAAAATAAATGATATTTTGTATTGAATATTTCTTAATTCAATGAAATTTTATTTAAATCATTCATAAACATATATCGACTAAATGTTGTATAAAGATGTCTAAACCAAAGCACTTGTGAACGATGTGCATGAAAAGCTTTTAATCCTTTATAATATCCATATGGTGAACTTACAAATAAAGCATGTTTATCATTTGGTTGAGATATTATAAATGGAAATAGCGTTGAAAATAAACTTCGAAACAATCGAGGTAAAAATTTAATTGTCGTCCGCAATATATCAAATAACGAAGAAAATTTAAATAAAAGTGAAGCTGTAGAAACTTCATATGTAAGTGGAGTTTGATCAGTACTATCAATATAATATTTAATTCCGAGAGCAATTGATTTATGATTAATATGACCAGATATACCACTTTTATCAAATGTTATTAATAAATCAATTTGAAATTGTTTTACATATTTTTCTACTATTTCAGATATATTTCTTTGTGGCCACCAATGTTTTGGATTATCTTGTAAATCAGCTAAATTTAAAGATAAACATCGAGTTAAATCAATACCCAGTTGCTGACAACTTAATTTTAATTCTTTTTCTCTAATTGGTCCTAAGCCATTGCTATTTCCAGTTGAAAAAACAAGTATATGACCTAATTTTTGATCAGATATTAATCGAAGTATTGTTGGACTAAAAAATAAACATTCATCGTCTGGATGAGCAACGACAATAAGAAAGTTTTTCGTTTGCTTTATTTCAATTGGAATAAATGATTGAAGATTTTTAATTGGAGTTAATACTATTAAAAAATAAATAATCAAAGGAATTAATAAAACACATCGAATTATAAAACATAATGATATTCGACGAATTAATCGGATTATTAATCGAAATTTTTCATTATCGTAATCATTTTCATTTTCATTTGATGAATCAACAAGATTTATTGAATCTTCTTCATCTTCTTTTTTAACACGATAATATTTTATGTTACGAGAAATATTTTTTATTATTCCAATTAATTTCATTTTCTTTTACTAATTTAAATATCTAAAAGAGAGAAACAGAAAAGCAACAATTTTATTTATTTATTTTTATGAATTATATAAATATATAAATGGAATTTGTACATTTCCTATTGATGCACTCGTTTTTAAACAGAGAAAAGAAAACAAAAGAAATTTATTCAACGGAAATTAATTCTTAGATAATTATTATTAGTTTTATTTTTATCAATGAATATCTGTTCTATTCAATAATATTAATATATATATATATATATATTGGTTTGTTTGATTTTCTAGTTGTTAATTAATCAAATAATTCAATTGATCATATAAGTAAATAAATAAATAATAGAGTAAGATTTTTTGGAAGATAAATAAAATATAATTTGTCAAATAAATACTAATATATATATATTGAAATGAATTTCATTGATGTCGTCATGTCTTCTTTCAGATAAAGATTCACTGCTAATTACATTCCGTTTCTCCTTCTTCTTCTTTCATAATATTCGTTGAATCAAATTCTATCAAAAACAAAAAGATTCATATAAATTAGAAATACAAAAATGACATTATAGATCGTATAGAATTATGAATATCGATCTTAGAAAATTTATTATCATTCGAAAATTATCTCAATTAGATTAAAAAAGTTCTCATCAAAGTAAAACTGGAAAAAAAATAAAAATCTTTTTATCAAAACAAAATAGATTTATTGATAAAATATAAAAAGATGATTAGAAAAATTATTCAAATATTTATTATCGAATTCTATTATAAATCTATAGACTTTTGATTAGGGGTGGCACTTTATGTTAATTTAATATTAAACGTTAAGTTTTAACTTAACACTTAATATTAATAAAGAAACGTTTACATTAGCCAATTGATTACTTAATATTAAGTCTTAACGTAATATTTAATTTTTAAAAATTCCATATTGCTTTAACACTTAATATTAAGTAATTAAGTAGCTAATATGCACATTTATTCTTAATATTAAGTTTTAATTAAAACCACTTAATTAACTCTCTGAATTAGCTCAAATTAAAATCAACGGCCCACCCCTCCTTTTGATTGCTAGTAAAGAACTGTATGATCTCAAATGTTTCTATAATCATTTGAGATTATATTTAAAGATATAAAAAAATTTTAATTTAAATTAGTTCTTTTCTTTGTTTCTTAATAAACTATTAATTTTAAAAGATAAAAGTTTTTTTTTGTTTTGATAAAATACTTGTTGATAGAAATGATTATTTTGAAAAAATAAAAAAACTATTACCTTGATGAAATTTTTGTTTCGTCCAATAAAAAATAAGAAAATCAAAATAATAAAAACAATAACTGATATTGAAAATGTTTGATTTTGCCGTTGAATATTCATAGGAATATTTTTAAAAATCATATCATCAGCTTTATGCCAAGAACCACTACCTAAATGTTTGAAAAGTGGTGTATCCGTTTTACCTCCAATCATATTTTCTTTTCCGTCAAGAACTAATATTGAATTCCATAATGAACGATTTAATTGAATTTGTATTGAAATACACATCGGTCCTGCTGATATAACAATTGTTGCATGTGGTAAAAGAAAATTTCGATTATAAAGTTCAAGATTTTCAATAACACGTTGAAGAAGTGGATGATTACGAGTTGATATCATAAAACCATTTGATATTCCAACAGGAAATGCTTTAACAGCTAAAAATATATGTTCATCTGCTGATACACGATCATCTAAATAATTAAATAATCCATCTAGTTTATGTAAACAATACAAATCCATATCAAGAAATATTCCACCATAATAATGAAGAAGAAAATATCGTAATGCATCAGCTTTTTGTACAATTGTTTTATATGAAAACCAAGTTTTTAAAAACCACGAATAATTTTTTTCAAGAAATTCTTTACTATTTTCATCTGTCCAATAATAATGTTTTTCAAATTTTGAATGAAGTTCAATACAAGAATTTCTTGATGTCAACCAACTTTCAGGTGGAGATTGACTCAATGGTCCAAGTAATATATGATGCATTCGACGTGGAATATATTCATGTTGAGAAGGTTTTGTTGAAAGATTTAATAGATCAATTTTAATATGAACAGGAGAACTAAATGGCCATGTTACATAACAATTTATAAAACCAAATAGACAAATAAAATGTCCACGAAATAATATTATTATTAGTATTAACAAGCAAAAGAATATTCGAAATAAAATTGTTTTTCCAATGTTGAATTTCAAATGTTTCAATTCATTTATCGAATTTTCAACATAATATCTATATGTTTTTATTGATTTAGTTTCATTAAGAAAATTTAATTTTTCATTTTCATAGTCCATTTTGATTTTTATCAGACGATTATAATAATTAATTTTAAAAATATAAATATCGACTAGATCAACTTGATTAACTAAAACAAAACGAAATAGATATTACTTAGTTTTTTCTTTATTTATTGTTCTAAACTCTAACTACTTATTTTCAAAGAAATTAATAAAGAAAAAAAAACATCGTATTTCATAGTCAACATCTAATTATATGCAAAGAAAAACAAAATGAATTAATTAGTAGGAAGAAAATAAAATCTAACCTGTAACTAGAGATCAATCAATTGAGATTTTCTTTTAGAGAATTCAGTCTTATTCTAGAATAAGAATGGATTTTATTAATCAATTCAATTTTTTCAATGAAAAAGACAACTAGGACAAATATTATTCATTCATATACTTCTTTTATACATATTCAATACTCAACATTGGAGAAATTTCATACTTCTTTGTTTTGTTGTTGATGAGGAATAGTTCTTCAACGATTAAAAAAGTCTTAGAAGAGAAAATAAATATATTGAGGTAATGTTTCAAATTTTATCAAAATGAAAACTTATCTAAATTATAGAGGTCTTTCATCTAAAAAAAGATTTTATTGATTTCTATCTTAAAAACTATAGGCAATCATATGATTATAATTTAGCATTGTCAGCTAAATTTCAGTCCTAATAAAATTCATATTATCAAACTTATTTATAATTATTTCAAATTCTTTACGAAATCTTGCTTATACGATAAAAAAGAAATGAAGACAAAAAAGTATAAATTTTTCAACGTTAATATACGTACGTATAATCAAAATAAAAAATATCGTCGATGATTTCTTTCTTATATAGCAGCAAATAAATCTATGATGAAATATTATTACTTCAAACAAGAAATATAATATTTTTATTCATTTTTGATAATAGATTGAAGTTTTCTAAAAGAAATATTAATATATAGTTTGATTGAACTCGTTTAAGAGACAAAAAAATGAAAGAAATAAAAAAACTTAGATCAATTTTTTACTCTCTTCTCACGGAGCGTGCATTTTTTCTTTCTGTTACTCAACAAAGTTACTCTTAGTTCTCCTTTAAATTTTCTAATGAGGACAATAATTTTTTTTCCATTGCTTAAAAAGTAAGAAAAATCTTGTTTCCATAGAGAATTCTATTGATTAGTGAGAAAAATTTCAACGTTTTAGTCAAATCTATTACAATTTAGGTTTTCATCTTATTAATCTATCAACTAAAAACTATATGCTTACTTTCAATTTAATTAAGTTCATCGGCCTTATTTTTGTGTCTAGAAACTTTTTACAAAAAATTTCTATTTTTTTCCGGGGAAGAATCATCTAGACTTTTCTTAATGAGTATAAGACTGCTACAAAGAACATTATTTGATTTTTAACAAAAATCAAATAATGTTCTTTGTAGCAGTCTTATACTCATTATTCTCTTATCTACATTTTACTGCTTTTCAACCAAAATTTCTAGACTTTTCTTTTTAACTTTTCTGTATTTGAATAAAAAAGAAAGCAAAGCTTTAAAAATAAATTTTAAATTGACGAACAAGTATCATGAAAAATTCATTTTAAAATCTGATTGAATATTAAACTTCTAAAAACTAATGACAAAAAGTCAAAAAACCAAAAAAGGTAAAATTTATCTTTTAAATATTCATTTGATTGAATTGATTTATTTAAAATGACTTACATTATCGAATCGAATAACAAGCACATTTGAATGTTCTTTGTTATAATTTTTTGTTCATCTTCTACTTCTTATTTTCATGTTGAACTTTTCAAAGTTTCTAATAATAATTGAGTCTACCGAGTATATTTTACATAAACATTGCATTTCTTTTTCTCTTCGTTGACAACCACACTACTCATACTAACAAACGCCCACATGTACATTTAAATCACAAAAAGAGGAAGAAAAATACATAAGAAATAAGAAATATGACATACTATGATTAACATTGATCATGAGAAATGCGAAGAAATATGGAGAAAAAAAACGCAGCATGGAGACGATTATTCATGATGTACAATTTTCGACTTAATGACATACGTAAAATAATAGGCAACAAACATAAATACGAATGCAAGTGATGCACATACTCTAGATATGCCAAAATTTATTCAGCAAATATCTCAATCGATCGTTTACTTATAACACATTACAGCTATAAAGGTTTCAATCGAAATGATCATTTCTATTGAAGTTTAATTCACTTTACTTTTAATATGTATAGATCTTATTATCATTTATTTCTAACTTATTTATGATCATAGACAAATAGCAAAAACAAAACAAAAACGGATGAAATTTATTCAAATTCTATCTGACTAACATTTTCTGGATATTAGTTTTAGATTTCAATCAGAAAATGATTTAATCGAAAAAAAAAACAATTGTTTTATATTACATACCTTAACAATTGATACTAATCAACTTCGTTTTCTTCTTTTTCTTCTAGTTAATATTTAATATAAAAATGAAAGTATAAATGATAAATTCCATTTGAAAAATATAACTGAAAGTGCAATTTTATCAATCTAATTATTCCAATACAGTATTATGATAAAATAATCAATTGATCTAAAAAATACCGATTTATTCTGATAGATTTTTTTTTGTAAAATGAATTATAAAAAGAAAAGATCGATTCAAATAGTAAATGAATGAATCAAACGAATATTTTATATTGTTTTTCTACAAATATTTGATTGACATAAATTTCTATTTAACGGTCTAGAACTGCTTTTAGTGTGCATACTCATCAATGACAAATACTAATCAGTACATATTGCACGTTAAAATAATAAAAAAAGAAGTAGAAGCAGAAGAAAGAGGAGGAGGAGGAGGTAGAGGAATGATTTGGTGCCTGCTGTTGCAATTTTACTTAGTTAGACAAAAGAATCGAACAAAATAACTCAATTGAATATTATTACACTTGTGACACTCTTCCTTTTTGTTATTCAACATTTTTCTCTGCATTTTCGCCAATGTTTAATTGAAAATTTTGTCGTTTCTTCTTCTCTTTTCCTTTCCTTTCATTTCTTTTTCAGTTGTTCTCTAAGAACGGAAAAAATGACAATTCGACAATATACATTTTCTATTAAACTGATGCTAATTTACTAGATAATTTGGAATAAGAATCTGATAGATAGAAATCTTTTGGCTAATGTTTATGTTTCGTTTCGATATCTATTCGAATATTATTAGTTTATCAATTATATTAAACTAAAGAAAGTCTCAATTTGATATAAGCAAATATATTATGCAACTCAAAGATTTTTAACAGTAAAAAAAATAATTGAGCAAAATCTATCTACGAGAAACGAAAGCAATTTGATAGGAGACGGGAATATGAGAAAGAAATAACATATTCACGGCATTATAAGTACACATTTTCTTTTTGAGCGCTTTTAAACAGACTTTTCCCGACTATAGAATGCGTTCACAATCGATAAAATATGCACTTTTATTAGTATATAATGCCAACATCATTTCATTATTAGTTATTTTCTAAATGAAGAAGAAAAAAAGAAAGAAAAAAAGGAAAAGGACCGTTTTCCGCCTATACAATCATCAAACAAATGTAAAAAATATATATTTCTTCATTCAATTAACTTTACGGAAATTAAAATATTTTTATTGTCGTTTTTATTTTCTCATGTCATAATTTAGATTTAGATAAAAATTATTTCATTTAATATCGAATACACTACCTGAAATGAGAATATTCATTTTCATCTTCAATGAATGAATTGATATGGTATGAAAATAAAATAAGAAAATTCTAAAACACGATCTAAATAGTTGAAAGTTAAAAGGGTAAACTTCATATGGGCTGATTTCTATGCAATCGGTAAAGAACGAAGAAATCATAGGAATAGTTGTATATTTGTTCTCTTTGTTCTATTACCGATCAGAGTGATTTTTTCTTTTTTTCTTCAAAATGACAAGTCCTATTCGTTGCATAGTTACTTTTGATTTGTATTTGTTTAGTTATAAATAAATAACGCATACGAGATCCAACTAACAATTGATATTTTATGTAGTTTTTTAGTATTTGCCAGAAGTTAGATCGATATTTATCATATCATAAATAGAGAAAAAAACATTAACAAAAAGATTTATTCAATATTTTATAGTAACACTGAACAATCTGTTTCTTATTAATTTTTTTGTATAAAAAATTTTGCTGCTAAAAATTAATCGAATTTAATTTCTTTTCTTTTTTGTCTACAGATATGATTGTACTATTGTTACATTATCTACATTTAACAGAAAATCTTTAAAATATCTTCATAGAATTAATATTTCCTAAAACAAAATAACTCATGAAATCTTTCTCAGTTCGATTCGATTTGAACAATTTCTCATTGAATCTAAATAGAAAAGGTGCTATGTGTTTTGACAAAATGATGTTTCATTTTTCATTGACTCTATCTGCTTATATTGATTCTCTTCTCTCGTTTGTTCTCTTTCGCTTATTTTTCTGGATGTGTTCAATAGGAATGAATTCGTTTTATTATTATTATTATTATTATATTTGAGAAATAATTTTATTAACGAAATTTCTAATAAATATAATACAACAAAAGGCATTTATTAAATCACTGGTTGTTTTCTTTTAACGTGAACTTTTTTATTTTATACAAAAATTAAAATTAAACTTATTTGCACTGAAATTCTTTTGAACATTTTATAGATTGTAAAATAAATTATTATTTTTCGCTTCAATAAAATAAAAGAATACTAATCTTTGCCTTTGACTGCCATGAAATATTCTGAAAAATTTCATAGATCGAAACGAAATATTTCATTAATTATTTAGACAAGAAGATGATTTTTAAAAACATGAAATTTTCTCATTTTCAACACAAACATCAACCTTTTTCCTTGTTTAAAATATAAACAAATGATGTTATTCAGAGAGAAAATTTAAAGACTTTTAATGAGGAGACAATTTCACTATGATACTTCATTTAAATAAAGATATTTCTTTGTTTTGTTAATAAAACAGAATAAAATTCTATTAAATAGTTATAAATATATTCAATCAAATAAATTAAAGTATATTAGAAATTTAAAAAAAGGAAAAAATATAAATCATTGTTTTTATAAAAACAAAATAAAAAACAAACGTGTACTATTTATTGTTGTTTATTATTGTTGATAATAGTTTGATAAGTAATATCAAAAATGGGTTCATTAATAAGTCCAATCCGATGATAATGAGTTCTTGTATGAATATATGGTACAAGTTGTTCAAATGCATCTCTCAAGTTTTGTGTAGCAATTTTTCTTTTTTCTAATACATTATTCGTATCTTCTTCATTAATCCATTGATAAGTTATATTAAGATAATTTTTTACAGCTTCTCTATGTGCTTGTTCTACTATTACTTTACCTTGTTGATCATTTCGAATAGTATTTAATATTAATAAATCTTTATCTGTTGGTGGAATATAATTAAAATCTGATTGACTTCCATTTAATCGTGTAGGTAAAACTGATGGATCAATAAATTTTGTTAAATCATTAATATTATTTAAAAAATGAATTTTACTTTCAACAACAGGGTCTAACCATCGTTTGATAATATACCAACATCCATTAAATATCCAAGGTGCATTTATAATGAGTCCAAGTGAAAATGATTCAGGATAATAATTTTGAAGAAGATTAATAAGAAATTTTAAATGTTGATAATCCATATTTTTTAACCCGAAACCATTTAAATCAAAAATCACAGTAACAGATTCACTGGGTAGTTCAAGTAATTTTCTTCCTGTTTCCATACTAAAAACTGTTAATTTTTCAGTTGCCTCAGATGGAAATTGATCTTTTACATGTTCTTTAGCATAAACATAATCTATTGGACGACCAGCTCGATCTTTGCCCATAAAATAAGTTTTTCCTGTTAGAATTTCATCATAAAAAAGATCAGTTTCACCTTTGGCTAAAAGTTCTTTAACACCCCATTGATGTCTCCAGTTAATTGTATCATTTAATTGTTGTAAAGCAGCATGAATATCCCATTTTCTAGCACGAAGCCATCGAAGTAAAACAGTATCTGGATTATCATAACCAATTGCTAGAAACAATTCATCTTGATAAATGCTATTGATTTTATTTGTAGAATCATTCATATAATCTCGAAGAATTCCCCAAAACTTTTTCAGATTTTCAATTTGACTTTTATCAAGATTTTCTATAACAGAAAAATAAGAATTGACTTTATACTGATTGTTATCATTTAACTAGATCGACTTACTAATATGTCCTGGATCGTTCGCACTCATTTACGAATATTTGATTTGCTATTGTAATTAATAAAAATATATAGATTGTAACAATCAAAAATACTTTTACTTTCTTTCGAAATAAATTAATTCTGAAAGAAGAAATATGATGAAATGATATCAACAAAGACGAAATCAGTCTATCAAAATTTGTTTTATTTTCAAAAAAACATTTACAACAAAACCAAAAAGAAAGGAAATAGTTTCAATTAAAACTGTAATTTATGTATGTTTGAAAAGTCAAAATTTTGTTTTTACTGTTTATTATTGAATATAGCTCGTGACAAATCAGACTATTTATTGTATTTTAACAAATATATCCATTATTATCGTTGTATTTCTATTAGTAATCAATTTATTTATTATTTGAGATTGAGATTGAGATTGAGATTGTAATTATATTATTGATATCGAGGTTTCAAATCACATTGCAATTGGGTGATATTTATGATTTATGAAATCATTTCTCTTCTCTCTTCATCATAATCGAAGTATTCAATCAATAATTTCATTATTGAATACAAGACATAGAATTGCTTATTGATAACTGAACAGAGATTATCTTAAAATAGATATTTTATAATCTCCGATTAAATAAATACATATCAACAGAAGTATGATGTAGAATTAAAAATAGTTTCATTTTATTATTTTTAAATCTTAGAAGAATTTTAAACCTTTTAATATATGATTATATAATCACGATAATTTAATTATCATATTTCGATTTATTCGAATTTATACAAATAACAAATTGAAAATAAATATCAATTGAAGTAAATAGATTAAAAATAATACTCTAGTTTATTCATAATTGAGGCGCCTTGAAACATTTTCTTTGATAATATACAGTTCGAATGAAAACAAAAGAAGAATAAAACATAAATGAAAATAGCTTACCTTTTATATTTGTGGCTATTCACTCATAAACTAACTCGTTGTCTCTTTCGTATGCAAATAATAAGGGAAAGAAACCTATTTAGATTTTTTTTTCGTTCTTTTATTCGACTGAGGTAATAGAAATCTTCCACGTGTGTGCAGCAAATGCAAATATATATATATTTATTTATTTATTTATATGTTGCAAGTCGAAATACGCATACTCTTATGAAATTTACAGACGTCATTATTAAACGAGTTGTCAAGCAAAATATTTACGTTTCTTTGTTTTTCGTCGATTGGCAAAATCTTTTCTTTTTTTTATCTTTTGTCTAGAATTATTTAAATGTTTTCAATAATCAATGTAGTAGGAAAAATACAAACCTTTGAAAATAGATTTATGGAAAATTCTATAAGCAATTTTGTCACTTTTATGTTTTCATCTTTTTTTTCTATGACTCTCATTCAATTGAAAGTAATTGGGTTTTTATCGTCGAGATTTCTTTTATTATTATTGGTGAACATAAATGAATTGTATCACAACTCGTGCTAAATTTAAAATGCGATAATCTTATAGCTATAAAAATTGAATTCTACGATAAATTTAAATCATTTGATTTCAATGAATATTTATTATTGAAAGCGTTTATCAAAGACTTTTCAAAAAATTTTTATGAACAGCTAAAAGTCCATTTTTGGTTTCATAAAACTCCCTGATTATAAAGCCAAGTAATTAATTCATTAAAATCAATATTTCTATCATGAGTCCAATCAATTCATCAAATTGATTATGGTGATTTTGTTCCATAATGCTTGTTCAAAATAATTCAGTTATTTGAAATAGCTCAGTCGTTCACTTCTATGTCTATCGATAAATGTACGCGTCCAGTGGAATTGAGTATCAGATAAAAACTATTCTATATCATAACAACGAAAGCGAAGCCAATAAAATTATCTGTGTTATAACAATAATTGAGAAATAGATTTTGTTCCATCACCAAATGGAAATAAATTCGGTGACAATGCAACAATTATTTTCTTTTTTGGAGATATCAACAAAGGTGTCTTTTTTGATTTTATTCGTTTTTAAAATTTTTTAATCCAAGACGGATAACAGAAAAAAGAAACGGCGAAACGAGTATTCTTTATCCTTCACTTTTCTCTTTTTATGGCATCAATAAACGAATGTTTTTAGCTACAAATATTAACTAAACAAAAATTAATATAATTTATTTGTTGCTGTGTGTAGACATATTGCAATCAAATTTCAAATATAGAATTTAATCAATTCAACGATGTGTATTATATTTTTATATTTTACGATCTCTTCAATATGATTCATTGCATTTCTTTCTTTAGAAAGTTCAATGAAGCAACAAAAAATAACTTTCTGAATTAAAGTATTCCTTCCTAATCGACTATCGAAAAGATAAAGTATAGAATTTATCTGTGATGAATTAATTGAATTCATTCTATCATATTACTTTATTAGTTGAATTCAATAAATATTTAATTTTAATCGTTCATTGAAAATGATCTGTGAAAAAATTCTTAAAGTAGACTTGAAGGTTTAAAAATATTGAATTTTTTTAACATTTAGCTTCTGACGTGAACATCGTTCATTTTTCTAAGAGACTTTTGAATAGATTTGTTATGAGATAAACCGAAATTATATAAATCAATCATATTTTTTTTATATATAAAGCATATTTTATCAATATTATTAAATGTCTATGTGCTTGAAATATTTATAAATTAACACAAGTTTATCTAATTTTTGATAATATCTTGATCATAGATATAAGCAATGAGTTTTATTTTTGCAAGAAAACAAGAAAATTAATTTAATAGACAATCTAAATAATAATATATTCCTGTAAATGTTGGCTGTCAATAAACTTCATTCAAATACAATCAAAAAATAATTTAACATGAGCAAAATTTCATAGTGATCCTTTAATGTTAAAAATGTTAAAATTAAATTTTCTACATAGATTATAAAATAATTACTATTATTAAAAGAATAGAAAACAATCATGATGAAATATCAATGATCTACTAAATGATGTCCATACTGAATTTTTTATGTTTAATATATCCTTTCTAGGGGTATGACAGTTCAGTTCTAGTTCCGTTCAAAAGAACTGTTCAGACAGTTCACATGATCTGATCTGATCTGCCCGAACAGTTCTTTTGATCTGATCCACTCAAACAGTTCAGATCAGATCTGAGAACTGTCATACCCCTAATCCTTTCATAAACAATAGTCTGTTGTTGATATGAGATCTAACTCAAACAAAATATTTATCTTATTTATTTAAAAACTATATATTTCGACATAAATCTGATTTTACTTCACAAAGAGGACGGAAATGACAAAGCGACAATGAGAATAGTAAAATTTTAGAAAATAAGTAATGCTATTTTCGATTAAACAAATTTTATTTTTATATTCGTGAATTTATTGTAATGGAAATTTCTCCGATACGTAGAAATATTGCAAACATTTAGATGATCTATTATTGAATGTCTCTCATCGTGTTAATCTGATACGTAGAATATTTTTTCGATTTTCTGTTCGTTGAAATAAAACAATGTATCTAAAAAGAGATTGACACACTTCTAAATAAAAGATGGCTAATCAATTAGAAATAATAGTTATGGAGAAAAAAGACAAAATGAGAAAATTTGATAGCCGCACTACGGACTTCATGTAAATACTGTTTTTTTAAAATTCTACTTGATCTATAATTGTCTGAGAATGAGGCTAAATAAGTTTGAAGTGTAAGTTTGATCAGCTGATCAGAAAACTTCTTGTCGATGAGAGGAAGAGAAAATAATGTCAATTTGTCAAAACAAGATTATATAATATTTTGCTTTCTTCTTTTCAAAAGTTACTTTCTCCAAATTGAGTCTTAATCTTCTAGTACAAAACATAAATAAAGTTCTTTCCGATAGATTTTCGTAGAATCTAATTGCCAAATGCTATTAGAATCAATTGGAGGATCCGGATTCCACTGCCTAGTTGAATAATGTAGCTTTAGTTTCACGATAGATCTAGCTGGATTTTGTGGAATTTAGTTACTAGAATTTTGACTATCGAGTGGATTACAAAGAAATGGAATTTACCAAGATTGATAAGTACTCTAGGTATTTTTGAATGTATTATTATCTCATTCTTTCGAATTGTTTGGGCTTGATAGAACTCAATTGAATAAATTCACTGATCTTGGTTATTTTGACGAAGAAACGAGTAAAAGATATTTGTATTGCATGATAATCGTTTGCATGTCCAATGAATGTACATTATCCATTAGAGTTGGATATTTGTTGACAGCAACGAAGACATTCGATGAATTGCCAATAAGAATAAGTGACCGTATACCGTCACTGATTAGGCGGGCCACCAGAGGGCAATTGCCATAGCCGAAAAAAAATTTTAATAGCGTATATGTAGTAACCAAAATATATCCGAAACAAGGATTTGCAAAGCAAAGGGAAAACATTTAAGAAATAGTATGGAACGAGAAAGATTGTCTGATATTGCACTTTTAAATATTGAAAAAGAATTTGAAATTAATATGGAGCAAATATTAACAGATTTTATTGCAGGAAAAGATACAAGAAAATGATTTTTTGAAGCGAAATCTTCGAATGAGTTTTAAACTCATTTTCAATTATATATTTATTTCTTTTCTTCATTGCAACAGTTAAAAAAAATTAAATAGATAACAGTGGGAGGGGGCGGGAGACCAGCTTCATTTTTATTCTTAGAATGAATGGTTAACAGCCGTTGTGAAGTATTTTCGCAAGATTCAAAAACAGTTTTTTTTCTTAATAATCAAAAATTATAATTTATTGCCATACGTCACTTTGTGATGCTGGCCCGCCGATATTCGGCGGTAATGAGAAAATTTAAGTAAAGCCGAGGAATAAAATTCAACTGTCAATGAAATAGAAACTTGAAAGGAATCTTCTCGACTCGGGAAGATTTGTAATGGATAAAGATGATTGTAGCGCTTTCTGTCGATATTTATTTCTATTCGCAATAGAGTAAAAACCAACAGCATTTATATATTCCTGTTTAAAATAATTTTCTAACATGATGTTATATATGTTCTTACTATTTATCAATAATCTTTTACAGATTTTTATTCGAAAACGTTTTATAATGAAAATATTTTTTATATTTGTCGTCATTATAATTCTTTATCAATGCATTTATTTAACGAGATCAGCAGAATTGAAAGAAAAATCAGTAAAACTCTCATATTTAGAATTAGTTAAAGGTCTGTTAATTAAATTAAATAAAAGGCTCTTTTTTTACTAAATTTGATACTATTTAAATTGTGTTTTTTCTTCTTAATAGAACGACGATCGATAAATGAAAAAAAACTTGCTCCATTTAATGATATAGTTGGTATAGCTTCATCAAATGTAATTGCTTATTCGAATGGTAATGATACGTATTATTCAAATGAAGATAATTATCTTTATGGAATATATATGGGATTAAAATGGCAATGCGTTGAATATGCACGTCGATGGACTTTCTTACGTAAAAGTTCAACGTTTGAAAGTATTCCAGGAGCTAATGATATGTGGAATCAATTGAAATATGTTGAAAGAGTTATTGATAAAGAAAAATTTCCATTAAAAAAGCATTCAAATGGTTGTCCAAATCGTCCAATAAATGAATCCTATTTAATTTATCCAATTCAAAAAGATATGCCTTATGGACATGTTGCTGTTATTGTTGATGTTTTACCTAATTCTATTAGAATTGCTGAACAAAATTTTTATTTTAATTATTGGTCAAACAATTATTCTCGAGAAGTTCCAGTTACTTTTAAAAATGATCTTTATTATATTCAAGATCAATATGAAGTTTATGGATGGATCGAAATTGATGATAATCAGCAATTAATGCCATTCGATCCATTAACTATAGATAAAATTCAAATGAAATTAAATGAAAATTTAGATTTGAATTCTTCTGCACAAAAATCTATTTCTATTGATTATTTATTTCTCTTTTACTTTTTTCTTGTTCATATTAGGTTTATTGAATATTTATTTTGATATCACTTTGGAGAATATAATTATGTCAATTAGAAAAGAAACTATATTTTATATTTTTCAATAAATAAAATTTTAAACTATTACATTTACGAGCAAATACTTGTCCATATATCAATGTTATTGTAAATCGAAAATATTTCTATTCTGAAAAATCTTAGAAAAATATCAATATTTGGAAGAGTTCACATCTTTAGTTTATGTCTATCGAGATATTTCATATTAACTTGATTTTGATTTTCCGTAGGTCTCATTTAAAATATCGATTTCGAACATTAACAAAAACAAAAAAAAACAAACAATTCAATGAGACATTTTATTCTGAAGATTTCTAAGTGTTGAACTTCTTGTCGTATATTGAAATATAAAAAACATATTTTTAGTCTACAAAACAAAATAATTCTTTTTGAGATTTTTCAATAGTTCCTATGACTTAATTAAATTCTCGTAAGATAACAATAATGTTAAGATATATATATATATATATATATATAT
>OENM01001510.1:0-12138 GCA_900239745.1 Rotaria magnacalcarata | reverse complement strand
ATATATATATATATATATATATATATGATCTTTGATGTTTTCTAAGACGATTTATTAATGTTGAACATGGAATTCTATTGTTCTGTATTCTTGAGAATTTTTATTTATTTTTATTATTTAGAAAATATTCAATTTGAATAAAAATAATGATTCTCTAATTATTACAGATGCTTTAGAATTTATTTATTTAGAATCTTAATTATTAAACTGTTCTGTTTGAAATAAAGTAGTAAATGATTCTTTTCTTTTTTTCTTCATATTGATAACAAGATCTATATTGAGTTAGTTAGAGTTGATTTCTTCTTATTATTTTTAATTTCAATTGATGATAATGCTGTCCGATTTGAAATGAATTCTTCTGTAAAATTACTTTTATCATTTTAGTAATGAAGATCTACGCTAAATTCCTCATATGAATTCTTATTATACTGACAAGTTTGATATCATCGATAATTTCCTAATAGTTAATTAATTAATTACTCGATTGTCACTGAAAATAATCTTATATATTTAATTATAACAAGATTATTTAGTATGAATAATAATAAAAAATCCAATACATGCCGACATTTTTATTAAATCGTGTTATTAAAGTTTTCATTTGAAAAACTGTAGTCAAACCAAAATGATCTGATGGAAATATATCTAAGGGTATTTGATTTATTATCGGTTAATTACCTAAGATTTGAATTTCAGTTGGAATAATTTTTTGATGTAATAAAATAATTCTATCATATCTTGATAGTTCTGATATTCTATTATGAAATTTATCATAGCATTGAATTCTCTATGAAATGTATAACCAGAATTTTGAGAATCCATTCAATAAGTTCAAACAGCAATCGAATGAAGTGATCTATTAAATTGATCAATATTTTCTTGATCACTAGCATGAAAATTAAAATTTCCCATCAAAACATAATTAACTTGAGAACAATTAAATATTTTTTGACTTAGATCAAATTGATATGAACATTTTTGTTTGATGTCTAATGATTCTAAATGACCAGTGCCAATAAAAAAAGATTCTTTTTATCGAATTTTATTTATGCAAATAATAAACGACGACCCACTATTAATTGTAGAAAATTTATTAATTAAAAATATTAGCACGATTATCGATATCAGATAAATAATATCGTTCTTGAACAAGTTTTGTCTCATAAAAATTTGTTCAAGAATAGTTTTTGTCACTATAGTTAATTTCTTTGATAACAACGAAGAAAATAAAACAAAACTAAATAAGCTTTCTTGTAAATTAATTATTTGAGCTTGAGATTTATATAATATATGATAAAGATCATAATCATGTATAGGTTAATAATCATTTTAAAACCAAACATTATGTGACAGAGTACGAAATGGAATTGAATATTCTTCGTCTTGCATATTGTTGTTTGTATATATCAATTTTTGGCCCAGGAGTATTTGAAAAAATTTCCAAACCTTTCGTTTTTCCCTACATTAGAGATTTGTTTTTCAAGGATAAAAAACAAAACATTTGACTCAAAACATTATTAACAATTGTTATTTCGGATAAATCATAAGAGGCTTTTCTTTCGAATAGAATGCGACGAAAAATGATCAAAAATATACGTAAATTGAATTTGTAAATAGAGTATTTAATTGAAATTGAAATAGAATGAATTCTCTATAGAAGCTTGTTTTTATGTGATATTTAAAATATAGTTTTTATTAATGATAAAATATAATAAGAATTTTCAAGTCGTTCAATTAAATAAATGATTGTAGAAACGAGATAGCTACTTATATTGAATATTATCTTCAATAAAATAGAAAAAAATAAATCTGAAATAATTGTTTCTTGTTTATTAAATTCTATTAATTGCACATTCATATGAAGGTAAAGAATCATCAAAGTTTGATGGAGATTTTGCTGTATATGGAGGCGGACAAATATTCGAGTTATTCTCGTCTTCATATTCGTCTAACGGATTAATTATTCTGCTTGGCGTAGAGACAATATGATGGCTGATATTATTCATACGAGCTAAAAATAATTTTCATTCTATTATTTGAAAATAAAAAAAGATCTAAAACTTACTACGTCTTCTTTCTCTCAATAAAGCACAAATCATACAAATACAAACTAATGTTAACAAAGGAACAAGATAAATTAAAATACCAAAAACACTAAATCGATATTAAACTATTTTCATGATATAATTCCATATGATCTCTACTCACAGATTCGAAATCATTTCTATTTCAAACAAAACAAAAAGAAACAACTTCTGTTTACTGATTTTTTTGTTTCAGTTTTGTCATTATCACAACAGCTTTGTCATTCTTATCTATTCAATAAAAGATGTACTCTCATATAGTTATATTACACAATCGAAAGATTAGTATGAAAGAAAAAAAAGAAAATTCTCCTTTATCGCTGTTCATATGAAGTATATCTGAATGGAATTTTATTAAAAAGAATAAAACTATATATAATAAGATAGAATCAAAGATATATTTACGAATTTTGTTTTAAAATTCTTAAAAACTCAGGATTCTATATGAATGCTTAAGAAAAGAAACAAATATTTGAAGATTCTAGAGAGAACATCATACTTTTGGTGTTTATAGATTATTATGTAGTTAGAAATGTTACGATTCTTTTATTTGAATAAGATATATTAGATTTCAAAAACATATACAAAGAAAAATTCTTAGATATAATCTCAGTTAAATATTTTTGTTTAATCCATAGATAAATTGATTCGAAATTTTTTAGTTTTTTCTTTTTTCTAAATAATTTTCAAAATACAAAATTATTGAAATAAAATTTATTTTAAACAATTCTTATTAACATAATATTATATAAATCATTATAATATCATTTAGTTATTATAATAAATCCGTCTAATTGATAATTATAATTAAGATATTCATTTGCGTGAAATCTCCATTTCATATTAGTCTCAAGTAAAATCTTTGGAACTCTTTTACAAATTTTACTGTAACACAAAACTATCAATTGCATGAAACTATATTTTCTAAACGAAAAACAAGATAGATGAAAACAAATTGTCTAATTTATAATAGATTTCTATAGAATTCAATTCGTCTGTTACTATGGAGAAGTTCGATAGTGATTCACAATTATTACGACTCTTTCATATGAACAGGTCATGTACTATTTTGTACGTTCGTCCTTTGTCAGACGAATAGTTTCACTTTGGTGTAAAGAAAAATAAAAACGCGTGCGTTTTCGTGAGAGCATGGTAAATTCCTATTTCCAGGAAATTCAAAATGCACTACACACTATAATAAATTTGTAGCGCGTAGATAAAGATGTGCATACAAACGATGTTCTTCGTTTAGGTTTTTATCAAGTCATATCATACATTATAATATAATGTAAGAGTCATTTATATATTAGTATCAATTCTGTCTATATCCATATGAATAAGTATAGGTTGTATACAGATTTGATGGGATGAGATGGGATGAGATGGGTTGGGTTGGGTTGGGTTGGGTTAGGACCAGTAATGATAAATACATCTGCATAAAATACAATTTGTAGATGTATATATGAACTATATACTTCTAACTGCAACTGATTGAATTAGATTAAAAATGATACCGTCGGATTTCATCGTAAGGCTGCCACCCCCTTGTTTTTAATCTCAATAGTTTGTAAAGATGTAGTTTGAAATTTTTCATATTTCTGTTTATTTCGTTTGGTTCCAATTGAATGACAAAATAGTTTTTGGAGTTGAACTAGTCTCAAGGTTTGTATCACTTTTGCATATTTCGGGCGATATGTATGATATCCATATGTTCTTCGGTTGTGTATTCTATATGAAAACTAGTAGTGTAGATCGGCGCAGTTTTTCACGCTCTGAAAAATAATTTATTCCTAAAAGTTATTAGTAATTTTTCTATCAAATAGTATAGGATCGAACATGTGAAATATTTCACACGTTTCACCTAACACTATCTGGTAGAAAAATTACTGATAAACTTGAGCAATATATCATTGTGTAGAGCGTGAAAAACTGAACCGATCCACGCTATCAGTTTTCATGTAGAATACACAAAAGAAAAAGATATGGATACCATACATACCGCTAAAGAAACTAAAAAGAGATATGCATCCACTAACTTGATCAACCACAAAAAACTTTTTGTCATTTAATTAAAACCAAACGAAATAAAAAGAAATGTTCAAAATATCAAGTTGTATCTTTCTATACTGTTGAGATTAAAACCTAGGGGGTGGTAAACTTACGATGAAATCCGACGGTATCGTTTTTAATCTAATTCAATCAGTTGCAGATAAAAGTAGATAATACATACATACATCTACAAAACGTATTTTATGCCGGTGTATTTATTATTATTGGTCCCAACCTAACCCAACCCAACCCAACCCAACCCACTACTTATCTGGAAGCCAACTTCATTTTGCCACTCTTTGTAATAAGAAAACTAGTACACGATTATTTTAAAAAGCATTGAATTGAATTTCCAGGAAATTTTTCTTCTAGTCATTTTATTTGAATTTCCGAGAAATAGGAATTTACCATCGCATGGCTTTCGTTCTGCTTTTTCTCTCTCTCTCTATTCTATACGTAGATGTTTAAGTATAAATTTGCTGTTTTTTTTCTTCTTCGCTATGAGTTGTCGACAAGTATCAATCGAAGTTTTATATCCAACAAAACTAATTTGAACAATGTCAACATTTTACTATACTGCAACTAACACAGTGTTTCGAAATTTTTTATTTTATGTAATATTATCAATTCTTAAAATGATGATTATGCCACTTTTAACTGCTGCTCAACGATTTCGAAAGGATGTAAATTAATATATATAATTATATATTCTCTTTTCAAACATGAAAAATAATATCTTTTTTGTTGAAAGGCATTTGTTAATCCTGAAGATATAATACCGAAAAAAGGAAAAACTGTCTTACCAACAACATCTGATCCAGATGTTGAACGTGTTCGTCGTAATCATTTAAATGATATTGAAAATATTATTCCATTTGTACTTATTGGACTGTGTTATGTTGCTTGTAATCCGGATTCGAATGTATCTTTATGGCATTTTCGTATTTTCTTTTTTTCACGAATTCTTCATACAATTTCCTATCAGGTTTTATTTATTGATCAGTTTTTATTTCTAATTTTAATTAATTAATTTTAATTTTAGCTTTCATTACCACATCCAAGTCGAGTTGTAACTTTTTTTATTGGATTAATTGTTACTGTCTCAATGGCCATACAAACTCTTGTCGTTTCTTAAATTGTCAATTCTAGATCATTATTTATTCTATGACAATATCATTATAGACATTATTCAATGTAGATAGATACTTTTAGCTTTGTTTTTCAATTATTTCATTTCAAGAGAGATGATCAGACATTAAAAATATTAACATTCATAAATTCCCGTTTTTTTGCAACAAATATTTTATACGATTTAATTCGGATAATATTATTGACAATGAAATAAATTTTCAGCGGTTCGATCATTGCTTCCATGATCTAACTAACAATAAAATTGATGATTTATTTTCTTATTCAATTAGAATCTACTCTTTGTGATCATAACAATAAGTTAAATAAATCTTTCTAGCTTGCCAAAACACTACATTTAGTTCATTTCATTTTGAAACAAGTCTTCATTGGTTTAGCAAAGATCTTTATTACATTCGATTTATTATGGTTTTCGAAATAATTATAAAATCGAATCTTACGGTTATTAATTTCAGTAGAGCATTTAACTAAAACTATTGTTATAGTGATGAAGAAAATTCTCTTTTTAATGTTGTATGATGACTGATTTATAGGTATTGAAATCTGTCATAAACTTCGGTAAATTTATTTTGTATTTCTTAAAAAAATGCTTCTACTATTGTCAGACTTATCGATTAGGGGAGACGACAGAGGCTGACCCCTCCCAAATAAATATTTCTGACAGAAGCACGTAGCATTCAAGTACTAATTATCAATTTTCTAGAAGAAAATCAACGAAAAACACATTTCGTTAACAATATCTCTCAGAAAAGCTGTGAATTTAATGCTTGTCGTTCAGTTACTGTCGAAAAAAAATGAGACACTTTCGGAATAGTTTTTAGCTCCTCTCACCCTTCAAAATAATCGACTACAGTCTGTGTCATACGAACCGTTTACAGTAAAAAGGAACAAAATTGAAATTATATTCCATTAAAATCATCGATTTTCTTTATTTTTCATTTGTGATAAGATTAGTCTACTTACGACACTAAGAATTTTATTTCACATTCGAGTTTTGATATAAATTAAATATCATTTTAAACTGTCAGGTGTTTTTAATGATACGTACGAATTCTTTTATGATTATAATGTTTCGACTCTCGCTTAACTATGAGTATGTGGTCAATATTTCACACAAATCTTTCTTTTAATTTATCAATATTTTAATTGTGATAAGTGTTCATTTTATACATCAACAAGGCACATATATTCACGTATCGATGTGTACTCTTAATATGATTTAGTGCCGATTTGGATCTATCGATGATTATACCACCCACCTTGTGTCAGTCAGGCAAAGAATCTTTATCAATATTTTTGCAAGTATATGAAAGTGTTTTGTTTTTCAATATAAATATATATATTTAAAAGTCAACTTGAGACCTCAGGTAGTATTACCTTACGTCAGTCAAAAAAGTATGAAACGTATGGAAATGTTTACGGCGAAAAAACGATATATAAAGAGGATGTTTGTGGATCTCATACTGAACCTAGAAATACGACCGAGTCATAGTAAAATTCTGAAGCATACGCGACTGAATAAGAATGAAATAAAACATCCTGTACGATGCTATATTACTGTTTCGCATACTACGAAAAAATATACATACTTCATTGCCGGTAGGTTGTCCTTTTAACCGTACTGCATTCGTTTTGATCGAACTGAGTACGAATTATCGACATTGGAAGTTGTCCAACAAATACATTCGATTTTAGATACTATAGCGATTCACTACAAAATCGGTTTCATATTTCGATTTTTATATTAAAGGAAAGAAGAACTTCTTTAAAATCTGAAGACTTGAAAATAGTATACTTTACATTGTTGTTCTTGCTCCTTAGCCTTACTCCTATTATTTTCCTTTTATATTTTCTTAGAACTCGTCATTACTTGTTCTATGATATGTTTTTTATTGTGATTCATTCTAGTAAAATTATACAAAACTGTACGAATATCATTACAGAATTTTCGTTCATTCAACTTTCTATTGAGCGAAAAATATCTATTATATAGTTGTTTATTTGATTTAATTTACTATTTTCTATCTTAAACTTAAAGCTATACATCTACATCAAAATATGATTATCTTCTAGAGCTTTGATCCGAAAGTCTTATATAAAACGGATCCGCTCTATTACTGGACTCATATAAACCTTCAAATATCTTCATAGATTCTCAAAATCTTTCAAGTTTTCTTTAAAAAAGCATTTTCTTAGTTTCAAATCATAGAAAATTATGAAATCCGATAGATTATTTCGTTAATATTTTTCATAGTTTGCATAGCATCAGATCCATCGTCTTTTACTAAGTTGACGGTTCGGAATAATAAAAATAATAGATTTGGAAGACACCAACATGAATCCATCTAGTTTAACCTGTAAAACACACCAGAATACAAGTTATTTTTTCGTTTTTTGACTGAAACCAATAAGATCAGATAATAATTTGTTGACATCTCTGACTTAAAAGGACTACAAGAATATAGTCACCGTAATATTGGTATGACCATGTCTTATTAAAGTCGTGAAGAACAGAACAATGATTTGAAAGAGTTCTCTCTATTCAGATATGGCAGACATTTGCATATAAAAGTGAGAACAAAATCTGTAGATGAAATGCACTGTTTTCATTTGAGTTAAAATGCTGATAGTTATTTGAATACATGCGCTTATATTTACGCAAAACCATCGACGAAATCATCGTGTGACACCAGTGTATTAATCAATCTGTGAGTGTATACCACTTTCGATAGAATTTTGAGTATGTAGTTCATAGACTGATTGATCTTAGTTATGATTCAATTCCGTTCATTAAAATATCTGATATGAAGGATCAATTGAATAAAAGAGAATCAATATAATACAATGAAAGTGCAAGGTTGTTTTTATTGATAGACAAATCGATGAATAGGGGAGCGAAAAGCTAATACAAAATAAAGAAGTATCAAATTCGACTGCAAAATCAACAGAATGGTAATGAATGAATGCAAGAGAGAAAGTAGCCAATTTAGAGAAGAAAGAAACAGATAATAACAACAAAGAAATAGTGTCAAAGTATATCTAAAGGTAGAACTTGACAAGATGAAACACACACACAACACCGAACAGAAATCATTTGTTCTAACTTTCTTATTCAGATAGACTGAATTTTTTCTTTTTCTTTTTTGCAGCCACTTGTCTCAATCTGTCTCGCGCATCTTCCGATAGTCCACAATGTTGCAAGGCAAGTGTCTTTAATGTCTTATTTTGTTCAAGTATTTGTATAAGAACTTCGATTGACTCATCAGTAATCGATTTATTGAATGAAATATGCAGTTTTTCGAGAGGTGAACATGATGAATTAGGACCAATACCACAAAGTACGTCGGCTAGTAGTCGAACACCATGATCTGTGATACCCGTATTGGGTAAAGCGAGAAAAGTGATTGATCGATTCTTTTGTAGTAAACGAACCAAATGTTCAATACCTCGATCTCCTATGGCTGTATTATTCGAGAAACTGAGATATTTTAATTTTGTTCGTGTTTTGAGTAGTGCCTCGACGAGTACCATTACGCCGACGGATGTTAAAGCATTGTCTCTTAAGATAAGCCCAACGCATTTTGATTTCTCTTCGGTAAAAGCTCGTTGTATGATCGACGGCATGTTATTATCAGTTAAATTCATCGAAGATAGATTCATAATGCCAATATTGTCTAACTCATGACTTTCTGTAAATCTATCGTTCGAAGCTGCTTGCATTTCGTCTGCTTCTTTCCACATATTCAGTACTTCTTCAACTGACAGGCTTGGGTCGAATTCCATTCGTTTGTTGTTCTGTAAACCACCAGCTTCGCTTTGATCACAATATCTTTTTTCAATCTTTGAAAAGATAATGAAAATCGAACTTCTAGAATTCATCTTTTCTTGCGCTATTCTAAATCTTTTCGTAATTTAGTTAATGATTATTTTATTGATCAACTTTGTATTCAATGAAAGTCTGCCATAAGGTAATACATACTGATCTCTTTTCATTCAAACTTCTCAGTCAATATTTCATTAACAGTATAATTTTTCAATTTAAAAAGCATAAAAAGATATTAATAATTTATGAGAATATTTTATTTTCAATTCTTTTTCGATGGAACTATCTTCTCAGATGATTGTCTCGTAGAATCTCTGATTGAAGAAACACTCACAAGGAAGAAATTCGAAGAGAAAAATAAATAAATAATATTACCGTCAAACATGAAATATAGTCTTCAGCTCCATAATCATTGTTTTGACTTCCAATTTTCATCTCGTCGAATGCCGAAAGTTGATCACAGCTTTTTGATTTCAAAGTTTCTGATTTCAAGATCTTTAACGTACCAGACTTCTCTTGGGTGGATTGTACTTGAGATGTTTGATGTTTATTTTTCCTAGTTGAGAAAAACGAAATGAAAATGGCGTTCTTTTTCTGCGTCTGACGCTGAGTCTGATGGTTATACCAGATTTTTCTTATTCAACGGACGCTTTCTGAGTTAGACGCGGAAAGCGACCAAAAATTAGAAAAAAAACTATTTATGCATATTTACGATTAAATACAAGTTTGGTATTTTGTCGACATTTATTCTAGAATGATTACAGATCATAGAACTGAGCTTTTTAGATAGATTAGTAGAGCGGAAATTTTATCGATTTATTCTATCTCTAGATAATATTTAATCGATATATGACTTCTATCAGCAGCCAACATAGCCTAGACAGTACTTGTTAGTTGCATGACGACTAAAATATATATTTTTGAAACTTACAATAAGTCAATATGAAATAGTTGGCATCTGATATAATTAATTTTTTTATGAGTAAAACAGTTGTCATATATAATGTGTTAGCAAAGTAGACTAATTTCATCCCGACATACATTTTCGATATGACTGAATTCTTAATTCAAGTTTAATATCTTTGCTTCGTAGTTTTTAAACGAGACTGGGAATTATCTAGTATCAAAAGTCTTTCGCTTGTATGTACAACGTGCAGAGTTTTAATGAAACATGTCTTGTTGTGACGAAAGAAGCTTCGATAGGGGCTAGGACGCGGTTTGGTATAAATTTTTGTCAACGAATGATTCATAAAACGTATTCAAACACATTGAGGTATTATTTAATGTGGAAACGTATGTGGACGCAATCAAAATTACGAATGCATGTTGATGAAGCATATGTTTCCCTAAAGGTATTTCATCCTTTGCAAAGTAATTGATATAGAAATATATTTGCAAGTATGATTTAGTGCTTTGCATAGAAATTTTGTCTTTTTTAGACTGATGTTTTTGCATTTTTACAAAAGGAAAATATAATTATGTCTATCATATTCATACACTGAATTAGTTTCTGCTTATTTTCCAGTGAACTAAAATGTAATTTCATTATTATTTCGTCAATCGTAAACAATTTTTATAGGCTTTTCAGACCTTACTGCATTTAATCATTTCTATATGTAATAGTCTCCTTCGCGGATCGTTACCTTGTCGTGGTGAAGGGGCTTGTGTATCTCGATGACGTTGTGAACTAAACCGTGGGGAGTGCTCACTCCCGGCAAGGTCACCCATGACGGACAGGACACAGCCGAGAGATCAGACTAAATACGATTCACTGGAGAAGGAAATGGCAAACCACTCCAGTATCATGCCAAGAAAACCAAATGAACAATTACAACCAGGATAATCTCAACATAGTACTGGAAAATGAGACCCTCGGGTCGGAAATTACTCGACCAGCTACTGGGGAAGAGCAAAGAACAAGTACGAGTAGCGCTAGAATTATTTATGACGTGGCTGGAACAAAGCCGAAAGGACGTCCAGCCACTGCCGCATCTAGTGTCAAAAGGGAAGTTCGATGCTGTAAAAAGCCACATACAATCGGAACTTGGAACGTCAGAACGATGAACCAAGGTAAACGTGACGGTGTCAAAGGAGAAATGTCAAGAATAAACATCGACATTCTCGGAATTAGTGAATTGAAATGGACAGGAATGGGTCATTTCATATCAGATGACTACCACATATTCTATTGTGGACAGGAAAATCACAGAAGAAACGATGTAGCCATAATCGTTAATAAAAGGTTGTCTAACTCAGTGCTTGGATACAACCCCAAAAATGACAGGAAAATATCGATTCGATTATTAGGCAAACCAATTAATGTCACAGTGATTCAAGTCTATGCACCTACTACAGGCGCAGATGACGAAGAAATAGAAGACTTTTATGTCAGCTTGCAGCAACTCGTTGATGCAACACCAAAAAAAGATACCATTGTCATCGTGGGCGATTGGAACACCAAAGTAGGAAGTAAACCAATAACTGGTATAACTGGAAATTTTAGACTAGGGGATCGAAACGAAGCAGGAGACAGACTATTGGAATTCTGTCAGAACAACTCCTTGTTTATAACAAATACGTGCTTTCAACAGCCTAAAAGACGACTCTACACATGGACGTTCCAGAACGGACAATACAAAAATCAAATCGATTACATACTTTGTAGTCAACGATGGAAAAGCTCCATCCAACTAGCTAAAACAAGACCTGGTGTTGACCGTGACTCAGATCATGAACTGCTTATTGCTAAGTTTCAAATGAATCTGACAACAAGCAAAACAGCTAGACCAGCACGGTATAATCTTAGCAACGTTCCGCGTAAATATGCAGTGGAGGTTAAGAACAGATTTCACGGGCTAGATTTGATTGACAGAGAGCCAGAAGAACTCTGGCCTTAAATTCGGGACATCATCAAGGATGAGGCAAGCAAAAACATACCAAACAACAAAACGCCAAAGAAAGCGAAGTGGCTGACGGCTGACACGCTGAAAATAGCCGACGAAAGACGGAATGCAAAAGGCAGTGGAGATAAGA